>AYEL01061477.1:0-27227 GCA_000484575.1 Olivierus martensii | reverse complement strand
CTAAATGTGAACAAATAGGGAACATTTAATGTTCAAATATTAAACATAAATATCACTTCTACTGATTTGTTATTACTTATTGATATACTGTATTAGTAAATTGGATTCAATGTTTTATGCAAAGTGCAAAGTGTTAATTTTCATCAATTATTGTACCACTCACTATGAATTTTCAAACTTAGAAAATTTTAACTTAACTGATTTCATCAACATGATGACCAAGCTGCAACCAGCTGATCAGAGTATCATTAAATGCTTGAATGCAATATTTTGAACAACATAGAATTTTGTCTAGATATTTGCAAAAAATAAATTCTTACAGAAAGCAGTTAGCAAAGAGGGCTATTGATGATGCAGAAATGGAATGAACTACAAGTGTGAAGTTTTGGAAGTGATTAAACTGCTTTCCAATGCTTATAAAAATGATATGACAAAAACTACAATCAAAAATTGCTTTAAGCATTGTGGTTTCTTTGAAAGTGAACATATCAGAGAGGATATTAATGAAGTTTTTGATAATGAGCAATGGAATATTGATGACAGCATTAGTTTTCAGGAAATTTGGACATTGATAAAAACATCATTTGCAAAGAATTCTGTGATGCCAAAATAATCAAAGCAATCAAAGGGGAAGAGCAGGGTAATGATAGACATAGATAGGGTCATGGACAAAGATGGGGAAATAGATTATGTTTCCACTCCAAGCAATCATGAAGCTTCTGAAACCACAGCAAGTGTGCAATGATATCTTGAAAGTAGTGATAATGTGGACAAAAACTTTGTTTGCTAAAGGTTAATGTTCCTAACCAAGGAAAAACGGAAAAATTGTAATCAATCGAAAATAACCAGATATTTTTTAGAAAGTACTACAATGATTATGTATGTGAAATTTTCCATGTTTAAAATATAACAAGTAGATTTAATAATAATAAAATTTTTGTTTCTTGAACTTTAACAATGTTCTTCAACTGTAAACAAAGTTAGTATAACATTTTACACTATATTATGTATATGTATATAAATATTTGATAAATCAAATTGAAGTTTTCTATTTCATCCTGAATTCAACTTATCGTGAATTTACTGTATTTTACTTAGAAGCAAATTTGTATTAAACATAAAATTATTTTTTACTTCATAAGAAGGATAGCAACTGTATAGTCAATATTTTTATATTTAAAATAAATTTTTCTGCCTTTGTTTATAAAATACAGTCACTCCTTGATTTATGTAAGGGTTATAATTTTTAGAACTTTATGCAAGTCTATTCTTCTAATTTATGTAAAATTTATTTTTAACAAAAATTCTAGATTAAAAATTCCTGGAATTAAATGATTTACAATGATTGCACCTATACAATGTTATGGATCTATATTGATCCCTGACTGAAAATAAGAATGCCACATGGAACAATATCATGCCAATAATATGATACTTAAGATCAAGAAATAATACAGAAAAACATAAATCAACCATGTAATTATTTAATCAGCCATACAGCAGTGGATAAAATTCTGTTTATTATACACTTTTATACTGTACACGTAAAAAGTACTTTTGGTCTGTTTTGGCCCTTGACAGTCACAAATGTTGCAAAAACTTACAAACTGTAACAATTCATAGAACAAGTTCATCTGTTACAGAAGAAATATGAATTTTTATTGTTATGATAATAGCTGCAGTATATGGTTTTATTATTATTTACCTCTGTGGGGTCCGCGGAGTGACTGTGGCGTCAGGATATTTCTTTATAGCCAAAAATGCAGATATGTGGCGCTTTTGTGAGTAAGGACGGAGAGGAGAAAAATCTCCAGTGATGCAATGACAGACAACGATACGGTTGAAAACAAACCTGGATCTTTATTGAGAGAGAGATTCCTTTACAAATGTTGCTGACCCGAACACAGGGAGCAGCACATTGTAAAATAGTTGGAGGATAAATACCTTTTATGATTATTTAACAGTCTTTAAAGTCCCGAATCGTTGAAATGTTTCTTTAAATAATAAGTTGATTCTTCTTAGAAACAGTTATTCATTTTCTTCTTTATTTCCTTCCCACGTAGAAGTTTGCACACACTAATTCACACTTATGAAGGTCTATCGATCGTTTTCTCCAGCGCTTTCGGAACACCTTTTTCTTACGACACCTCTCAGACTCTCCTGACTTTCTCTCTCTGCCTTGGACTTTCTCTTCTTACCTATTTTCTTTTCTCCTTTCCACGTACTTTGTTTTTACAAAGTTAACCTTTTGTTTACATTATCACATTCCTGGCGATACTTGCCCGCAATTTGATCTTGCGTCGTCGCCATAGCAATTTTATCTCGCGTCGTCGCCATAATATCTCGTGTTTCGTCGAGACTTATGTTTTTGTATATAAAATTCTGCTGATAATCGAGACACATTAATTGATTGTTTATCATAAAATTAACACCTTCCTGAGGATGTTTATATATTACTTTACAAAAAACTATTTCTTTTATTTATAATTATATATAATCTCTGTTTTTTTTTTCGTATTATTTATTGGGAGAAGTTTCGGTAGCGAACGAGAAACTTCATTCACCTAAACTTCACATTCCTTTTTCTTTTTAATTTCAACTTATCTATTCATACAATTAGTAGTTCATCATAAGAGGAAGTGTGCACTATACAATTATATAGTTGCAATTCACACACCTCTAATTAAAACAACATTTTAACTAATCTATACCTAATTTTAAAATCATTCATATATATATGCGGAATACTTATATACAAAATCCATATACTTTTTTATTCATTATTATTATGAAACTGATAAAATTGTATTCCTGATTATTTCTTATGACTGTTAGTATAACTAAATACAATGCAATATAGTATAATGAAAATTTTACAAAACAACAATTACAATATATTACAATTACATTAAATTAGAAAAAAATAGGCAGTATTTATTTTAATCACACTGTTTTCTTATTTAATTTATCCTGTTAGATTAATTTCAAATAACCCATCATATCACACATAAGATATAGTATATCTGCTGATGGTTAATTTTAGATGACTAGGAAACATGATGGTATTAACTGGAAGGCTGAAGAACAAGGTTCAACAGAATCTCTCAAGAAAAACATATGATTGAACCTGAATCTGGATCCTACCTTTACAATTTTAATTAGTCTATACCTAATTTTAAATCACATATACAGGAAAACCTATGCTGGTGGCCACCTGAGTTAGGTGGCCACCAGCATAGGTTTTCCTATATATGTGATTTAAAATTATATTCAGGTTGGCCACCTGAGTTAGGTGGCCAACCTGCAAGCCATGGCCACCTTAATATTTGCCCAAACATATTGCCAGATTTTTAAACCATGCAAAATGGCCATCTGTGTTCCATGGCCATGACCAATGATATTTAATTTTGGCACATTGTATGCAGCATCATCTAGTACACTATTTTTAACATTATGTCTGTAAGAAATTAATTCTATTTACAAATTCTTATTTTACAACTACAGGAATATATTAACTTGTAAAATTGGGAACTATCTGTATATCAATAGTCAAAACTATAAAATAATTCATTAATAAAAAAATAATATTTTAAGTTCTCTTATTCTAAATAATAAATTGTTAGTAAATCAAAAAGACTTTTTTTTATTCTTAAGAATGTTTCCCAGTTATTTACATAGCCAGCTTGTTTAATCATTTAACTTAAACAGCTACATAGTTAATAATTAATGTTCTTGAGAATAAAGAAAGTACAAACTTATTTGTAGTATTTTTGATTTACTTACAATTTAAAATTCCAATTTTCCTTATCAAAAGTTAATATAATCTCTCTCTCAGCAATTTCCATTTTTATATTAAAAACAATTGAAAGCATACCTTGTTTTCCTTTCCTTTCTAATTCTAAATCATGTTTAAGCATTCTCAAGAATTTTTCTAATGATTCTTTTCTACGATCCTTTTTCATATTATTGTTGACATCTTCTGCCTTGAAATAATATTTTAAAATTTATATACAGTATATATATTTTATTGACATAATTACTTTTTATTTTTTCATTATTATTGAAATATCATAATCTAGAAAAACATAATTAATCCAGTTAAAAAGCATCCAATTAATCCAGCATAAAAATTAACAAATTTTTACTATAAATAATAAAGTTCTGAACAAGTATGAGCAAATTTTGGCAATAAAATTAATAGTAGTAGTATTAGTCAAACCAATGCCATTATATTTAAATCCTAGGAAAATCAGATTTGTAGAATATTTTACAATTTGTAACTACACATTTTAGAATAATATATCATTGAGTTATGCCTACTTAAAGAATGGGAAACTAACAAAAATCATTATTATTTTATACTTGTTAAAAACTCAAATAAAACTATATAAATACATTCAAAAATTTTAGTGAAAATTATTTCTAACAAAAACTTTTCTGAAACTTTTTGTAATAATAACAATAATAATTATTATTATAGGCATACCTCACTAATATGGCAGTTAAATTTCATAAAATGATTATCATCTTAAAATGAATCATAATTCTTTTTACAGTTGCTATTACATAGAAAGTTTAAAAACAATTTACATTAAATTTATTAAGTGTGCAATAGTGATACGATTAAAAACAGGCTGAACACAGGTAATAATACCAGTGCTAGTCAACTTGCTGGATTCAGTTATGTGGCATATCATCAAACTGCCTTAAGAGCAAAGCAAGTAGCAAAAATAATAAACATGAATATAATTGAAAAACACTGTATTAGTGAAGTGCTCTAAATTCAGGTGCAACCAGTGGTAATATTCAAATTATTTAACAATCAATTCACTTAAATTTGATGTCATGAGGAATTCCTGACTTCCTCATGACATCAAATTTAAGTGAATTGATTGTTAAATAATTTGAATATTACCACTGGTTGCACCTGAATTTAGAGCACTTCACTAATACAGTGTTTTTCAATTATATTCATGTTTATTATTTTTGCTAGTTGCTTTGCTCCTAAGGCAGTTTGATTTTTTAAATATTAAAAAATTTTGTAATTTAATTTTTCCACAAAAAAATTATGTTTTTTGTGTATATATTTAATAATTTCCTGCCATAGTGCTAGCAATACTGATACTTATCTAATTTTTGGCAGTGTAACTGTTTTTTCACTTGTAAATAAAACTTATGTTTCACACTAAATTTCCTTTTCTTTTTTAATTTTTATGCTATCCACATTTGATGTAACCGACCATAACAACCGGTATGGAAAACAAAAAAAATAATCAGTTCAGCCAAACCAGCTGAACAACATCACTGAGTGCAACCCCCAACTTACATTGCCTCATCTAGACTGAATTCACATGGACCACAACAGAACCATGCCACAACCACAAAATGGTGGTTGCTTGTGGATGGTCGCGAATTATAATTATATTAATATAGAAACGCATAATCTAACTCAGACGAACTATTAAACAGAAGTCGATTTCAATGGCTGTCGCAACTTGTGGTCGATATCATCCACAAAATTGTGGTTGTCAGTGATTGAGCGCAACTTACACAGTGCAAAATACTGACCACTAGCCACTGACAGCGCTTCCTTTCAATCAGCAATCAATAATGGATTGTGCATATATATGCACAGTCTCTTACTGATTGCACATGTAAGTGGTTCGCGAGTGGCTGATTTTGGCCACAACCCAACCACACAGTAACCACTGTTTTGTGGTTGCGGCATGGTTCTGTTGTGGTCCATGTGAATTCAGCCTTATATTGCTTGCTCCCAAACCATATATATTAAGCCAATAAACAAATTTATCTTTTTGCATGTATTATTGATGTGATATGCCATGCTTGGCAAATGGCAGCCATCAGCTTTTGGCATAATAAGAGCACATGGCAAGGATAAATTATAGAATATTGAAACTGCAATCTGGCCTGATCTACTCGCTTTATTGCAATCATTTTTTAGTATTAAAAAAAAAATAAAATACGTAATCTTAGATGATTGTTCCTAAATATTTTTTGGTCAAAATTTTTTATTTTACAAAGATTTTACAAAAATTTTGATTGAATATTTTCTGTAAAAATTAGTTTTTTCCTCCTCCTTTCTTCTCTATACTCTAAATATTTTTGTATTGATCTGATTATATGTTAACTTAATTTCTGAAATTTTTCTGCAAACATTAATTTTTTATAGGTTAATTATAAAATCTTAAAATTAAAACAAAATATTATAGATAATACCAAATTTTGATTAATTCTATTAAAATAGACAGTATTAAATTATTTATTAATTGTTGATCTTTTTTAGTTCATTTTCACTGTATTTTTGTCAAAAAATGTAAAAAATCATCTGTAATTTAAACAGACATGGAATATATAGCCACTTGTTTCCCAAGAAATTGCAATCAAGTCTATTTTACCCAGCATGTGATATTGATTGTAATGAGATAATAAACCATCTGGAATCCAATTAAAACAAAGTAAAGAAAATTATTGCTGTTTATGTATGAAAGGAGATGATTTTCATGTGTTAGATTTTCTTTGATATAAATTTGAAAATTTATAAAAGCTTCATATAAAAATTATTCAAATGAAGGAAGAACAAATTAATAAATATAATTATAATGACAATATTTTGATAAATTTGTTACTTTTGAACTAATTATATGACATGACTTCTCTAATAAATATAAGGAATCCACAAACACTTTAAGCAGAAAAAATACACAAAATTTGCAGAATCTTTTTTTCAAAATATGATCCTATTTTCTTCATTCATAGCTTATTTTATTCATAGAACCAGTTGCTATCCAAAAATAACAAATATTTTATTGGATGGTTAAATCAAAATATAAGACAATCGTGTTTTCATCAATCTCATATGGAACAATAAATTCTCAAAAATATAAAACATGAAAAAATATTTACATAGAAAGAGATAGAAGAACATAATAAATTATAAAAACTTCAAATTTTTCATATTAATGAGAAATTAAAATTATTAATGAAAATTAAGCAAGATATGAAAATTTTAATTTTAGCATAATTAGACTTAATTAAACAATTAGCCAAGTTGTAATTTCCATCAGTATTTTTAATTATCAGCACACAAAGGGTTATACCTATGTTGTATCACAGGAGTGGAAAATTTCTGAGTGCATATATCCATATTGATGATAATCTTTTATAAAATAATCTCATATGTTCATAGTATTTTGAGCAGCAAATTTCCATTTATTATATTTGCATTTTACAAATTTTTTTATAGTGTAAGTTAAAATACTTGAAAGCATTATTTAAGAAGTTTATTTAACCAAAATTAATAATTCTTTTGAATTATTTTAAATGGAACAAGTTTTAGGAATTATATGTAATTAATAACTAATAATTTATAAATACAATTACAAGAAATAAAATGATGTATTTTCACCATACGCAAGTAGATCAAAATCGGTGGGGGGTCAGCTGTGTCCTCCCTTTGTTAGTGTGGTCACTTGAAAACATATCATGAATTTTTGTTTGTTTTTCATGATGCTTGTCAATGGCACAGCTTTGCCAGACAATTGCTTTATTAGCATTACATTGGTACCTCATGTGTCTGGTTGTTGCATTATTTACTGCAGGAAGATGTCAGCAGCTTTGGAGCCAGCAGTGTGAGAAATCTTGGTGCTCTCTGCCTCTGTAGTGTCTTCTTCCTCATCACTTTTATCTTTTTCTTTCTGCACATTACTTTATCTGTTAAAGCTTAGTCTGTGCCACAATTTTCCTCATTTAGCCACTTAATAGCATCCTCTTTGTAAACTTTTTCTCCTGGAAGCTTGTAGAACATGTCAACAAATATAGCATCTGGAATTGATGATTCTGAATTGATTGGTTTATTATTATTATTCAATGCTGATTCCAACTCAGTGTCAATTGAAGTCCATATTTTTTTCCAGCACTTCAGTATGGTAATGGTCTCTACAATGTCTCATGCTTCTGCTGTTTGAGAACTGGCATTATGCATGTTGAGCACTTACTGCACATTCAAGTTAGCCTTGGTGGAATAGTAATAAAAATTAAAAAAAATAGTATATTTTTGTTAGCTTTTTTTGAATGTAACTGTTTTTCGTATTGGTTCTTGTCCTATATAACATGGTTTTGTACTATATGAGATTTTATAGAAATAAAACTACTATGTTATATAATAGTTAGCCAAACACAAATATGTACATCTTTTGTAACAAATATATATATATATAGTACATATTTGTTTATACTAATTTGTCACACTTCAATAGTAGTTTCATTTTTGTATTCTATCTTTACTATTTATTATTTCTAAAAATAATAAAACTTTATGTTTAGAGCTTTGTGTATCCTTATTATTGTGACTAAGCTTTAACAGATAAATTATATAAATATATACTTTTAATATTCAAGTATAATACCTGTTACTAAGATTACTACAAATTCAGTAGAATATGATTCACCAATACTTTAACGATTTTCACTCTTTTTTCATAATCTTTACTGTAATTGAAAGTGCAAAAATCTGTTATATAATAAAAGATCAAAATATTGGCAAATTATATAATATTAGTTTTTGAAATAATAACAAGAAGCAATATATATTTTTTAAAAATATGCTTATTTTTGAATTAAATAGTAATTTTAATAAATATTTATTAATATAAACTATGGTGCTGCTATGTATTGATTAATGATTACATAATTAAATTTGGATTAAAGTAGTTCCATCTAGCATTTAATAATTGAACTATAATTTTTATAATCCAAAATAAAAATTTATCTTGGTCTGAAGTCAAACTAGTACTTTTGGGATTATGCTCCAATGCCTTAACAATAAAACAATGAAGATAACAGACAAATTTAGACTTTGGAAAAATAATATATTTCTTAATTTAGAAGATTGATTGGATTGATAAAAGCATACTGGCTGGACTAATTACATAGCCTGGGCTCTCATGGTTACATTTATCAAGACAGGTCTGTCTTTCCAGCTTTGCTACAAAGAATCTCAAATAAAGTATTTTAACTTCTGCATCTTGTATATTTTTTGAATTATTTGCCCTCAACTATGTTATTAGTTTAGCTGGGAGCACATTTATTGGCCAAGTCCGACAAAGCTTCTAAATTAATTAATGTATTAACTTCCCAAAATCTGAATTTGTTTGATGTCTTGGTAATCTGTTTAATCAAGGCATTCAAGCATAATCCCAAAGATCCAAGCATGATTTCAATCTATAATGGAGTCTTATTTCAGGAAAGTAGTCAAAAATTATAGTTCAATAATTAAATATTAGATAGTAGTGCTGTACTTCAAATTAATAATTAATAATTAAAATTGCAGTTTATTTCAAAAATTTTCATTTAGGGATTATTTAGATTGATTAGTGAATCTTTGATCATGAATTTCACTAGTATGATTATATTATATTAACTATTTATATAATTAATTTTAAAACAATCATAAAAATTTAATTTTACATATACAATCAATTCTTGTTATTCATGATAGTTACATTCTGTAAATTCTTCGAATATACTGAATTAGCAAATACTGAACCATTGTGCCTATGGGAAATATAGTTAGGTTCCTGCAAACTTTTCTTCCCAACATTTTCGTCCTTGCTTTATATATGTTTTTCTGTTTAAAAATACTTTATTTAATGCATATTGCAGTACTTAAAATAAGTACAATATATGCAATGTACAGTACTATATACAGTATTATAATTACAGTAAGCTTTATTTAATTTTTTAAAACAATATCTAGTAAATAAAATCTTATTTTTGATGGGTAGTTGTTTGATATTGTAGGATGTTTGTTGTGGCAGCTAACACATTGTCTGCTGAACTATGTTAAAAACTTCATCATCCTTGACTGTTTCACTTTTTGCCTGAGATCTTTTAAAATCTCAAATGAGCAGGAAGTTAGGCTCTTAAATTTGAGGCTGCATTCAAGCATTCTTAAATTTGAGGCTGCATTCACATTCTTCTGTGGGACTTGTGGATGATATAAACAGGCTTTTGGCCTGCTATCTGTGGAATGAGCAAGGATAGATAATGAGACTTTTCCAGTAGAATAACTCATAGACTATGTTTGGTAACAAAACTTCCTTTAGTAGAGAGAGAGAAAGAGAGAGAGAGGGTTTACATTAGTAACAATATTTTCACCCTCAGTGGAAGTCTGTTAATAAGTGCAAAAGTGTTGTGGAAATCAATTTTGTACTTACAAATAAATTTTCGCGAATAGTTGAATATACAAATACCAAATCAACAAATAATGAGAATCAACTGTATATATTATATTAATATTTCATTTATAAAAATATTTAATATATATATATTTTTTTAGGTGAAATGTCATTTTCTGAAATAACAGACATATTACAAAAAACAGAAGAAAGTGATTTAATTTCTGATGAAAAATCTACGAGCAATAAACCAGGTAATAATTTAAATGTATTGTTAATGAAAGATCTATAATTTAAAATACTGTATTTACTCAATTTAATTTTTTAAATTGTTTTTGGTAAATGTTTTCATATGTTTGTTATAACTAAATGTTGCTTTTTTGTTTTATAGCTATAAAATATAGCAAATTATATTTAATAAATAATTAAACACACCATTGTCTTTATGGCAAAGAATAAATTTTATTCTCTTTAAGAAAATATTGTTTAGTCAGCTAGATGTTACATTTTCCCAAAAAAATACAAAATTACATCAAAAATTAAATTTAGAATAATGATAAAAGTAATCATTATAATCCATTTTGTTGAAACTCTTTCCTTTAATCCTTATCTCATTTTACACGGTTGTAAAGAACAGATCCTCGACTTTTTATTTATAATTCTTTATGAACTATTTTTTGAGCAACATCAGGAAGACATGATATTTAACATACCTCCTTTTATCCATTTGCTAAAGAAATATTCATCAGCCTTTTTTATAAAATTTATACAATTTAATCCCATCATTGTTATACATTCATATATATTTTTGTAATAAAATATGAAATATAGTCATTAATTTCCTATTTATGCATTTTTATGATATTTTATTACAATATCTACCTAAATTTCTGAGATTAAAATTCTGTTTGAATAAATTTTTACGTTGTTTGAATTAACATTCATATATATTTTTGTAATAAAATATGAAATATAGTCATTAATTTCCTATTTATGCTTTTTTATGATATTTTATTACAATATCTACCTAAATTTGAGATTAAAATTCTGTTTAATTCAAACAATGTAAAAATTTATTCAAAGAAAAAATAATTAATAAAATAATAAACTCTAAGTAAGAAATACTTTTTAAAATATATTGTAATAGTTTTAGAAGTATTATTAATTAAATATGATTTTATAATGTCTCTTATTTTAGAAAAAAAAATTATAGATGTAATGTTTTGGTTTTCATTGATTTGGTTGACTTTTGCCTCCTCTCCTCCCTGTTATATGATATTTATTTTCTTTCCTAAATATTGTTTATGTTGGTGAAAATAATTTAGAACATTCAAAGTTCCATTTATGTACCAAAGATTATTCAAAAATTAAATTAAAATCTATTTCATTAGCTTCAACAGATTGAGTTGAACAATATATATATATTTCTCAGAAGGAAATTTGTGGTAAAATATATGTAAGCACTTTGTAATCAAATCTTTTTAATACTGAATTTTATTATTTTAAACATTAACAACAAATACTTTGCACAAGTAATATTTGAAAAATATGAGCACTGTGGTGACTAATTTGTCTATATAATCTTAGTGTAGAAAATTTATGTATCTTTACAAAATATTCAAATTATTGTTCTAAAAAGAATATTCTTTTTACATCATAATTCATCAATTTTAGTCACTTTTCAAAAATTGTTTCACTCTAAAAACTGTACATACATATGTTGAAAAGTTATCAATATGAAGAAATTCCTATAAAATTTAAATTTCTGCAAAATATTTTTTGGGGCTGATAAAACTTTATTAAACCATAATTTCAGTTTGCACATGTCTTGTCATACTCTATACTTATAAATCACTACAATCCAAATATTCATTTTTATCCTGGTAATTACTAACCAAGGTTCAGAATCGGATAGTAAATGATCCGACTCCCTAAAATTTGTAAGATCCGACTCCACAACTCTGTTATTAACTATAAAATAAATATATTTTTTTAATATTAAACTAAAGACAAGCAAAAATGTATGTTTCTTGAGTGTTTTTAATCGACAAACATGTTCAATAGTAGTAAAAATTACTCCCTAAATTGATAATCAAAACAGATTGAAACTTCATAAAATAAGAAGTTATTTTATGAAGTTCAAACAAAATAATTTTTGTTTGAACTTCATTTCATATTTCATTAAAAAATCTAACCTGTACATTATGCTCAGCAATAAAATAAGGTTCTCCTTCTTGTAAAATTTTAAGAAATATTTTTAAAGCATGTTCAAGAAATGATGGATATTGTGGAGATGATACAATTGTCTGAAATATTATAAATTGAAAAATTTATTAATTTAAAACAATTTTTAAATTAAATTACTTTTTTATAAATTATACAGCATTTCTTTTAATAAAAATCAAAATAAAGTAATTGAAAATATTAAATTATTTTAATTATATTTTCAAAAGCAATAAAAAATAAATAAATTATTTAAATTAATTTAGTAATACATTACAAGCACAACATACTATAAAATTAAAAATATATGATCTAAAATCTAAAAGCATGTAAAATTAAATTTGTAAATATACATATTATTGTCATTGCATTAAAAAATATATTTAAGTTATTAGAAACCATATTAATTTTGCATTATATTAAAAATAATAAAATTTGATATAATGGTAATAAAAACTGTTATGTTAATCTTATCAGCTAGTTATAAAAAAAATTTATTCATGCAGTCATTCTTTTCAAAACTGGGATACATTATTGTGCCAGTTGTGAATTACCCATGTAATTAAGACTAATTAATAATCATAAATATATAAAAATTCATCTCTCTCACTAAATTTTCAATTATTTTATTTATTTAGTTTCTATATTTCTATAAGGATAAAATTGTTAAAAATACAATTTTATCCTTATAGCAATAAAACAATTTTAAGCATATCAGATGAATACTTCTTAGTTCATCTAATATGCTTGATACATGAGTAATTGAGTAATGGAAATTCTTAGAGTTAATATGTATATAAACTTCAAACTTGGCTACAGAGATAGCATTTAAGTCATACTCAAATGAAAAAAATCAAAAACCCCAATAAATTTTTTATTTTAACAGTCTCAAAAAATTGAAAATTAAAAGATTATTATTATTATTCTCAATAGATGGCATGATATTCTTTATCAATTCAATTAATAATAAAGTTAAAAATACAATTTTATCCTTATAGCAATAAAACAATTTTAAGCATATCAGATGAATGCTTCTTAGTTCATCTAATATGCTTGATACATGAGTAATTGAGTCACCTTTCCCAGGCAGGGGTTGTCTTACATCATTTCTAGATAGTTCCAAACAGCTCAGATGTCGAGTGTTGGACTTTACTTACAAAGACATCTGAATAAACTATCTTAAATTTATTACCTCGAAAGAGACGATAACGATATCAAATACATCCTGTTATTTTAACAGCGTCATCACATTCTTCGTCTTAAAGACGATACATAAAAAGGGGGGTTTCCGACCCCTACACTAGAGATACGCAGGGCCGCAGTTACAAGAAAGGGTGAGGGGCTTTGGTACTCGATACGCTATTGTCTCATGACTGAAAAATATTGAAAAAATAGATCACATTTCAATAATATTAAAAAAATAATTGTATTTGTTTTACAATTACTGAGATTTTATTTAAAAAGCTTTTCAATACACAATCTATTCGTTAATCTGCTAAACGAGTCCTGATTTGGATACAAAAATTTCAGAAATGGAATTTTTGTGCCCAAACTTATGTAAACCTATGAGTTTTTAAATAAATAATTAAGAATCTATGAGTTTTCAGTTTACTCGTCACAATATTTGACTATCTAGAGATTCTAAACAAACAAATATCTCCTTACAGAAGGTTTAGGACCCTTCTGTTTCGGATACGTAATTTTTTAAGAGAGTACCATTGAGTGAAGATGGGAGCTTCTGGGAATGATTGAGGGTTAGCTATTCACTCATATTATCTGATACAGTGGTTCAGCAACCCAAATGCATCGGCGTGCCACAAAACAAATAATTAAAACTACTGCACATTAAGCGTGCCACCAAAAAAAATAAAAACTATTGTATATGAAGATAATTTTATTTGTGTAGTAAAATTTACGCCTTGCACAAAGATCTTATTACAAAACTTAATTAAAACAAAATTAATTAAACATTAATGACTACCTTGGGGATCAACTTAACATAAATTTTAATAAATTGTCACTTTTGTGGAGTGCCATCAGAGATTTCGCGTGCCACCTAGTGGCACGCGTGCCATAAGTTTCCGACCGCGGCTCTGATACACTGTAGCAGATCACATTACACTATATTTCCTATTTACCATAGACGTCATTAGACAATAATTGTTACTCTGTGAACCGCTGAATGAGTAAAAATCAGATATTTGTTTTGGCTTTGTTACGTAAACGTCGTCATAAATCGGCTATGGCATAACATGACAAGTCTACAATAATCTTTAAAATTGCAATTAAAATGAATGATTTTTGTACAATTTATTGATCTAAATATTGTTTTAGGTTTACGTGACTATTTTAAGTATTAGTTTGTGATTAAATTCAAATAATTTTTTTTTGAAATATAAAGTCAATAGATGCGACGCGGATATGCAGGTATCTCTCTCTACACGATCTCACTTTACGTGTTTTCGCTATAACGCGATTTTAAAAATTAAATTAACTTTTCAAATCAATAAATAAATTGTTTAAAAATTCTCATGTGGATAAACCTCTCGAATACCACTCATCAGAGCTCAACTAATGAAGAACTTCTGGAAATAGATAACAACATAAAGGATGAAAGTCGGAAGCCCTTTGTTGCTGAGCCCATCAAACAATTTTCAACAAAACAAGTCACTGAATTTTTTTAATCACATTCACAGTTATGTCAGAATAATTGAAGGAAATAATCCTAATGAAGTTACTACCTTCGTCTTTGTGAATAAAAATAAATTATTTGAAAGAAATTACATTACCTATGAAATGTTAAATTTGCTGTTCTGTTATCACTTCGGTTATTACAATCAACGGCAGGACAACTTGGCGTGTTTTCTGAATAAAATATGTCTTAAAAATCTTTCTATCTACATAGGATAGCATTAGCACCGTCAATGTTTTGGGTATATCAATATGGTGGATTAGCTCCGCCCCGGTTTCAATTTTGTTGGCTGGATTGAATACACACGCCATCTCCATCTATCTCTTACCTTCATGGAATCAAACGGTAGTACCTATTTACAGTTTAAGTTATTCACCACCAGGCGCAGCACTGAAAAACGAAGTGCTTTAAGAGAGCTACTTGGAAAGTAAATGTAATTCTGGTTACATATGTATTACATATTTCGAAACCGTGGCGAATTTGGGATCGCAATAATTGGAATTTTGGTATCAAATTATAAACCGCGATAATTGAAACCGTGATAATCGAGGTATTCCTGTATATTATAAGCCAAACTTCATTTTATAAAAATTTTCCTTCTAAAGTTTTTCAGCTTATTATGAATAGTTACAGTATTTTTATTTTTTTTTAAATATTTTTAATCCTGATAAATTGCAATGAATAAATTAATAATAATATCCTAAATAAATAATTCTTTAAGATATTCAATTTTATTTATTACTATAGTCCTGAAATAAATGGTTAATAAGTAAATCCTATACTAATCAGCCATATTTTAATCCCTTGATTTTTAACGGATTTTTAATGATTCGAATTAATTTGAACTAATTTTAGCGCCATCTCGTAATTAGAATAATAATTAATTTATTTAAATCAATGAGTGACGCCATCTATTAATTAATAATTAAACTAGAATTTTTTAACTAGATTATCTGAAGAAAAAATCCGCCTGGGCCCAGGATCGAACCGGGGACCTTTGGGCTAACGTCCCAGCATCATAACCGCTAGACCACCGAGGCCAACGAGTGGATTTACTCTCCAGACAGTTATATTAATTTAGACGTAATTTTTGATTCGCGATATCGGACCTTACCGATAGATCTACTCCTGACCGGGCTAAATCTAGCCACGGGCCCTCAAATGGCACTAGCCAGGCAATACATAGACCGGCTCAGTCTTAAAGCTTAAACTTTTACATACTAACCAAACCTCAAGGGAACTTTTAATCCAAATCCTATACTAATCAGCCATATTTAATCCCTTGATTTTTAACGGATTTTTAATGATTCGAATTAATTTTGAACTAATTTTAGCGCCATCTCGTAATTAGAATAATAATTAATTTATTTAAATCAATGAGTGGCGCCATCTATTAATTAATAATTAAACTAGAATTTTAACTAATTTATCTGAAGAAAAAATCTGCCTCGGCCCAGGATCGAACCGGGGACCTTTGGGCTAACGTCCCAGCATCATAACCGCTAGACCACCGAGGCAAACGAGTGGATTTTGTATTGTCTTTACTAATAATTATACTCCGGTAAAAGCAGTATAAAAGAAGAATCTTACTTAAATATAAAAATTTTTAATAAAACTGTACAAATATTAGTGCATTCTCTATACAATCAGCCATATTTAATTCCCTTGATTTTTAATGGATTTTTAATGATTCGAATTAATTTGAACTATTAGTGCATTGTTTATATAAATATTTCTGAATTGAAAATTACAGAAGTGTTAATCATCTTCAAAAGTATCATACAATAATCATAATATGGCATTGATTCAATATGTAAACAACAATTTATTAAATTGTAATTATGCAAATAATTTAGTATGGAATGACATTGGAAAAATGGGAAGCCCGTTACTTTTTTTTTTTTTTTTTTTTTTTAGCACCATCTCGTAATTAGAATAATTCTCATAATTATAATGTATACTTTTGTTGTAGTATACTACAACAAATATACTTTTGTTGTAGTATTATAACTACTACAACAAAACAAAAACTTCAAATCACTATGGGAAGAAATTGATATCCTTCAGTGGTTTCTGTGGTCTACGGTTATGACGTTGGGACGTTAGCCCAAAGGTCCCCGGTTCGATCCCGGGCCGAGACAGCAGTATGATATTGGGACGTTAGCCCAAACACCCCCAGTTCAATCCTGGGCCGAGGCAGATGTTAGCCCAAAGGTCCCCGGTTCGATCCCGGGCCGAGGCAGATTTTCTTTTCAGATTAATTAGTTAAAATTCTAGTTTAATTATTAATTAATAGATGATATTAATTTAGAATGATTTTTTGATTACTTACATCGGATTTTTTCTTCAGATATAATTAGTTAAAAAATTCTAGTTTAATTATTAATTAATAGATGGCGCCACTCACTGATTTAAATAAATTAATTACTATTCTAATTACGGGATGGCGCTAAAATTAGTTCAAAATTAATTCAATCTTTAAAATCCGTAAAAAATCAAGGGATTAAATATGGCTGATTAGTATAGGATTTGGATTAAAAGTTCCCTTGAGGTTTGGTTAGTATGTAAAAGTTTAAGTTAATAAGTAGCTTCTGAAATATATAAGTAATCCTTGATTCATGAAGGACTATTTTATTTTGAGGGACATATCATAAATTAATATAATCATAAACTAAAAAGTATATTTATGTTTTAGATAACTTTATATCATTATTTAAGAAGATGAAACTAAATTATCTAGATACAAAATATACACTGCCAACATATCAGTCCATCATGCAATTCATATACATAAGCCATGCATATGAATTGCATTGACCAATCACATGACTTTGAGTGGTGAATAAGAGTTGTCATAAGTTGTTGATGAATAAGCCAAGAAATATTTGTAATTTTAATTTACTGTTTATTGTTAGACTAAAGAAGAAATGCTAAATTCCAGAATGCATTTTTTTAGAATAATTAAATATTTGATTGTTACATAGTCATCCAAGTTTTATTAATTTTGCTAAAACAGAAGATATGAAGCTAGCAAAAAACTGTTTCTAATATCATACCATTCAATAATAGATATATCTCTTTGAATTGAAATAAATAAATATCTGTGATGCAAGTTTAATTGATTAAGAATAGCTTTGAATACTATATTAATGTAATATATATGACTGTAAAAGATTTATCAGAGTTGAGAATATTTCCAAAAGTACATTAATATTTTTCTGACAATTAAACTTTTATAAAATTTTTTTTTAACATAATATAAGAAATCATTCTAGGCATTGGATAAAATTTTCATATACGTGGAATTAGATAATATTACACTTTATCATTATGTATATACATATATATGCTTGATAGCATGAGTAATGGAAATTCCTAGCCCTAACTGCTGTGTGTATAAACTTCAAATATGGCATTGATAGCATTTAGGTTACATCCAAAGAAAAAATATAAAACCTAAAATTTTTTTATTTTGACAGTGTCAAAAAAATAGAAAATTAAAAAAATATTGTTGATAGATAGTGCAATATCTTTTATCAGTTCAATTATTTAAAAAGTAAATTTTTTATTATTAAGTTTATTTTTATTATTAACCTTAAAGTATTTATTTCTTTGATTTAAAATATTTAAATAATAATAAAACACTATTTAAAATTAAAAACTTGATTTCTTGATGAATTAAATTGAACAATCTTCACAGTTTATGACTCAAGCTAACTTAAACATTTTTGTTATGGATGGTTTGTGATTTCTATTTAAACAACCATTTTCAAGCTTAATTCTTAATTTTTTATAGCTATTTTCAGAGTTGTTATTAGTATGCAAGAATGAAAACTTTTTTCTAATATGATAATCCATATAAAAATATTTCATATATGAAAAGGTCTCCTGAAACTAGTTGGTTGAAGTTCAAGCAATTGTCCCACCCTCATATCAGAGAAGAAGGTTCAGCCCCCATGGGATTTGTGGGCAAAGGCTGCAGGGGTAGAATCTCTATTGTATTGTGGAGACTTGCAACTGTACAATCGTGTATCGTGCATTTTTTTGTGATGAACCATTAATTGTATGAATAGATAAGTTGAACAGAAAAAAGAAAAAAATGTGAAGTTTAGATTGAGTTTGATGGAGTTTCTCACTCGCTATGGAAACTTTTCCCAATAAATAATACAAAAAAAGAGAGAGAGATTATATATAATTATAAATAAAAGAAATAATTGTGTAAAGAAATATAAACATCTCGAGAAAGGTGTTGAATTAAACAGGATAAACAATCGGTTAATGTGTCTCATTTAACTGCAGAATTTTATATACAACAACACAAATCTCGACGAAACACGAGATGTTGGCAACGATGCAAGATCAAATTGCATGCAGGTGGCACCAGGAACGTGATAATGTAAACAAAATGTTAAATTTTATAACAACAAAATACATGGGAAGGAAGAAAGAAAAGAAGTAAGAAGAGAATGTCCAGATTAGTGAGAGCGAGAGAAGGTCCTGTTAACAAAGGTGTCTGCCGAAAGCTGTCTGGGAAAGTATCCATTAAAAGCATAAAGTTGTGTTTATTTCTTTGATTTAAAATATTTAAATAATAATAAAACACTATTTAAAATTAAAAACTTAATGTCTTGATGAATTAAAATTAAATGGTCTTTCACAGTTTACACCATATTTGTTAGTCAAACTAGCTTCAATATCTTTAACCTTATAAATCTAATTAACTTGCCAAATTTAACCCTTGAAACACAACAGAATTTTAATGATTATAAATAATTTAGACAAATTATACAAATTAGTTTAAAATTATTTAGAATCATTAAAATTCCATTGTGTTTCAAGGGTTAAATTTGGAAAGTTAATTAGGTTTATTTGGATTAAAATTCCCTTGAGGTTTGGATTGTATAATGTTTGTGTTTTTATCTTTAACCTTGTTGTGATTTCTGTTTAAAGAGCCTTTTTCTAACTTAATCTGTAATTTTCTATAGCTGCTTTCAGAATTATTAATAGTATGCAAAAATAAAAATTTTCTATAATATGTAATTCATTTAAAAATGCTTTATATATGGAGAGGTATTCCTGAAACCAATAGGTTTGAGTTGAGGTCCTATCCTCAGACTGGAAAATGGAGCACAGTCCCAAGTAAAGTACACAAGATCAAAGATTATATAATTCTTTCCTTTAAAAATTTATTAATGCAGTTAAAATGTATCACTGATAGATAGCAACATGTGTACTAAATAAAACAAGCCATGAATGATAAAATTTGTATCTAAATATGGTCCAAATTTCATCATTTATAGCAGTTATAATGGTTTATAAAATCAAGAATTATGCAAATATTCTTAAATGAATTATTGTTAAATAACTGCTAAAACTTTCCTAAATCTATCTAAATTTTATAATTGTCATAGTCAGATATTTTACTATATGATAAATATTGTTGAATTATAGAAAATAGATAACTATTTTTCCAAACACATGAATTTATATAAAAAAAATAACTAAATAAACACAATAAAAGTTGAAAAATGATTTATCTCAAATAATATTAACAATAATAATAATGATAGTCATAGATGATCTGCTTTAATTAGTTCAAGTATGTGATTATACATGCTTGATGAATTACTCAAAGCAAATACAAAACACTCTTGAGATAAATAATGGAAGGGAAATTTCTTGGGAACCATTTAATAGAATTCTGAATCTATTTAAATAATTATAGTTTATTTACATTAGTGCTTTATTTTCTTATTTTTTTTTTTTTATTAAACATCAATAAAAATAAAAATGACAAATTAAAATTTTTACATTATCTATTTTAATAGGATTAAAGAATATTTTCTTTTTTTATCAGTTTTTTTAAATTTTACTTATTTTATAATTCATCTTGCAAAATATTAGTATTTATTTGAAATTTTAAAAATTATCTTAATGTATACTTGGAACAAAAATAAAATAATCTATAAAAGCAAGAAATAATGCAAAAACAAAAAAATATATATTCAAAAGATTCAAATTCATTCAAAACAGCTTACATTAAAAATTTTTAAAAAATTCAAAAATGGCAACAGAAACATTTCAGAATCATCATCACAAAACAGTAATATCAATAAAAGCATTAAATAAATAGATTTGTAAAAATTATAGATTGATTACATTTATAAAATAAATATTGTAACCTGATCCATATATCTGGCAAAGATTTGTGATGTATAAAAGCCATCATTTCACTGATGTGACATACTCATTCACAACATCAAACAGAACATTCCAAAGCAGTCATCTATTAACATTTATTTACATTAGTTGAATATACTTAAATTTAATGATAATCTTTGGCTGCCTTTGACTTTGTATTCTCATAATACAATAGTAATTTATCCAAACATGTCAGAACTATTTTCAATTTTGATAAATGATTTTTTTGAGTAATTTAAAAACTATTTGTAAATGTTCAAATAATTCATCTAACATAAAAATTAAGACTTAATTACTGAGATTTTTATATGTAATTCAATTCAATTATCAAATAAATTTTATATATATAATAAAACATTTCATTCCAAAAATATTGAGATAGATTTTACATACTTTTAGTTTAAGAATATTACATACAATTAGTTTCCAACTCTACAAATTCATTAATTCCTGGAGTGTACTTATAACACAAGAATTCAAACTAAAAATCAATTTCTTATAGACATAATATCAAAAACAAAGGTTTGTTCTCAATAATATTTAACCATAATAAAATTAAATAAAGATTAACAAAATCAATAATTAGTATATCTATAAATAAGCCTTACTCAAAGTGAAAAAAGGAATTTTATTACAGAAGTACTTTCGACTTCAAGAAGTCATCATCAGCTTTATAAAAACAATTAGAATACAATGTTTTGGAATACATTATGTGGAATGTTATTTAAAACTTTAAAATACTATAAAAAGAATTATAAAATGTATGTTAAGGTTACATAAAGAAATTAATAAAACAAATAAAGGAATTCTAATCCCATCTAAATAATAATAATAAAATAAAAATAATAAAATGGTTAAAACAAAACTATTAAATAAACTAAAAATAGAATTAAAAATTTACACAAAAATCATATGGAGGTTATATAAACCATTGTGGGGGTATAATAACAGGTCGGTTGTCATTTATAACATACGTCAAAATTATTATAATGTTCGATGACAATGGCTTTTGCCATTTTTATATCTTCTGCTTTACTTATCTGACTGATGACACGCACTTGATCCATTGGATGTTGACGTCATACTGGTAGTAATGCTTGACGAGTGCCGTGTTAAAGCTCGCTTTTTTTATAGGTTATATTATATTTAAATTTTAATAATTTATACTTTTGTGTTAAGATTAAACACTACTAATTCTTGGCATGAAAAATTATAAATTAATAAAAATAAATAAATCTTTTCTAATAAATTTCTGTTATTTTAACAATCAATTTCAAAACTAAAAAAATCTATTCTAGATTGAACTATATTTTTTATTACAAGCGATCAATTTCTCTATTTCTTATGCCAAATTAAGATGAATTTCTTTTACAATTTATAGATTTTTTTTTAAATGTAGGCACTCTTAAGTTAAAAACTTTCATACTTATGAATGTGCCATTTCATTTTCATATTTTAAAAAATTTCAGAAGCTCTTCAAGAATTTTAAATATCATAATAGCAAAATGTTCTAACAATAAATATAAAGTAAAACTACATAGTTATTTAATATATCTCAGCAATATTTCAAGATGATGGAGATCATATCAAAAAATCCTTATTTTAAAATCAGAATTTTTTATTGAAATCTATAAGAAATTTCTAATTGATCCAATTATGAAATATATATTACATAATACACTATATGTATTGATATCAATATTTATGGATTATATTCAATTATTATATTCTCATAACAATGATTTTAGAATTACAAATTTTTCCAAGTTACAACAAAAGTTAAATAAGAATTAAGTTTGTAACTTAAAGAGTGCAACAAATTATAAATTTCTTATTTAAACCTTGGTATTTTTACTTTTGCTGGATTCTGTTTGTAAAAAGTGTAATAAACTTTTATATAATGTTATTTATAGAACACACATAACTATTTTATAGATGAAACAAAACATCACATTTGCACCGAAGACAAATTGCTTCATGCTATACAGGTTTCTCATTTCCATCAATAATGTCAAAGTTTTCTTAGTATTAGAAATAAAGTTCACACTATACAATGATATTTTTTATGAAATTTTTCATAACAGTTTTTAATGAAATGAATATCTACAAGAAAATATCAGAAATTTAAGAAAATTTTTTAATTCCTAGTAGATTATTATTTATACATAGCACATTAAACAAATGAAAAAAATAAAGAAACTTTCATTGCAATTCATAAAGTAATTAATAAGAAATGACATGTAAATAAGACAATTATTGAAACACATACTTCTGAGTATGTCTAAAGAAATAGATCCATTCAAGTTGTAAAAACAAACTCAATTAGAATCTCAATTTTTTTAATATTCAAATGAATTAAAAATATTGTATTATTTTGTAAAATGATAAAATATAGACAAATTTGGATTTTATTAAAGAACAAAAGATACAACCTGCAAAAAATTTAACCTATTGGAGTAAAAGACTGAATTTTTTGCTGTTCATCCTCAAAAACAAATGAAATTTTCTTGATTTTTAAAATTTGTCTATTATATTTAGAAAATTAAATAAGTTTTATAAAACTTATTTTTCTATTCAGAGTATTGTAACTGAAGATGGTATAATATAAATACCGAAAACATTTTTAATAAAAAGTTGGAGACTTGTTTTGACTGCTAATTGTGCTCGTTATTTAATAGAATATGTTTAATAGAGATTCAAACAGTTTTTGGAAAGTTTATTTGTTTACTTATTTAGCTATAAACAAGTGAGTTCTGCTGCTTCTAATACCACACAATAAATTTACTATATTCACACTGAATAAATAAATTTTATTATAAACACAACAAGCACTTGAAGCAGGATAAAAAACTAATTTATTATTAGATATTTTCTAAATATAATTTAATTACTTTGCAGAAAAAAATGCTATACAGGTAGGCCTCGATTAGTGCGAATAATTGGTTCCACAAATTTCTCGCACTATTCGAAGTATTTACTACATGTAAAATATGGTAATTGGTTCTTGTTTTGTGAGATTCCGGCCATTAGCTAACCTCATGATGAATAACCACAATACTAACTTAACACTAACTGTTTAAGAAATATTTATTTTCATATTTTACATCGTTGTTCATCATCTAAATTAATAACTTACCAACTTTTGCTTGAATGTTCGCTTTACTAATTGGTATATGCTTTTAGTTGCAGTCATCAATCCATACAGCTAAAAGACGCTCCGTTTCTATCATTATAAAGCTTCTTTTTCTTGTAGTTGTCTGCAAATCACAATAAGTCGACATTTTACTTTTCTCCTGTGCATGTTTTATGATATTCCGTATGGTAGATTCAGGCATTTTGAGATTGTATGATATTCTGTACAGTAGATTCAGGCTTACTTTTCTCCTGTATTTCGTTTGCATGTTTTATGATATTCCGTATGATAGATTCAGACATTTTGAGATCTTGTCCTATGCTTGCTTAGCCAAATGGTCCGAGCAATGTGTTCGTAACCTTTGCAGTAGGTAGTGGAATGCTGCTATTTTATACTTATAAGGATCAAATGACTACCTGGGAATGAAGGTTGGCATGTATGTTTCTTTTCTATAGACAGATGTTGTGAATTCTTTGTTAAGTATGGTGATATTGACATCTAAAAAAAAATGGATGTTGTTATTGGATTGTTGTTCTAGTTTCATATCCAAACCAAGTGCATCATTCTTGAAATACTCCATGACAGATCCTACATCTAACCTCACTGCAAATAATAAAAATATCATCAGCATACTTTTTAAAGAATCTGAGATTGGAATGTAAGATGGAGGACATTTGTTGTTCATGGTACCTCACCACAAGTTCAGCCATAACCCCCGCCATAGGTCCGCCTATTGGAACACCTTTATTTTGTCTATAATAGCATTTAAAGAAATGTACATGCCAATCTTCATTCTCAGGTGGTCATTTGATCCTTATAAGTACAAAATAGCAGCATTCCGCTACCTACTGCAAAGGTTACGAACACATTGCTCGGACCATTTGGCTAAGCAAGCCGAATACAACATCATAGTAAATCAAGCTATAATGCACGGATATGATGCTACATTCATCAGAAATATTGACAGATCTATTGACAAATATTGGCATAACATCTCCACCTCTGTGACATCACAACAGCAAAATAAAGTGTACTTACATCCTGTACAATACCATAAAGCTATTGTGCCTTTTGAGCAAAGCATTAACAAAGGATAATAAGTTTGTAACTTATAGTCTGCTCCATACCACCTTCCATATTTTAAAGAACATCAAACTGCCAACACACCACTACAATGGGCTAGGTATATATCATTCCCATCTACATGATCTTGATAGAGAAGAAATATATGTCGGTAACACTGTGAGATCACTAGATACCCAATTGAGAGAATACAAAGATAATATAAAAAAAGAGAGCTTCAACACGGCACTCGTCAAGCATTACTATCAGTATGACGTCAACGTCCAATGGATCAAGTGCGTGTCATCAGACAGATAAGTAAAGCAGAAGATATAAAAATGGCAAAAGCCATTGTCATCGAACATTATAATAATTTGACATATGTTATAAATGACAACCGACCTGTTATTATACCCCCACAGTGGTTTATATAACCTCCATATGATTTTTGTGTAAATTTTTAATTCTATTTTTAGTTCATTTAATAGTTTCGTTTTAACCATTTTATTATTTTTATTTTATTATTATTTAGATGGGATTAGAATCCCTTTATTTATTTGTTTATTAATTTCTTTATGTAATCTTAACATACGTTTATAATTCTTTTTATAGTATTTTAAAGTTTTAAATAACATTCTAAGTAAAGCAGAAGATATAAAAATGGCAAAAGCCATTGTCATCGAACATTATAATAATTTGACATATGTTATAAATGACAACCAACCTGTTATTATACCCCCACAGTGGTTTATATAACCTCCATATGATTTTTGTGTAAATTTTTAATTCTATTTTTAGTTCATTTAATAGTTTCGTTTTAACCATTTTATTATTTTTATTTTATTATTATTTAGATGGGATTAGAATCCCTTTATTTATTTGTTTATTAATTTCTTTATGTAATCTTAACATACGTTTATAATTCTTTTTTATAGTATTTTAAAGTTTTAAATAACATTCCACATAATGCATTTGAAAACGTTGTATTCTATTTGTTTTTATAAAGTTGATGAAGACTTCTTGAAGTCGAAAGTACTTCTACAATAAAATTATCTTTTTCCACTTTGAATAAGGCTTATTTATAGATATACTAGTTATATAAGTGGAATTTTATATATGCAAAATCAATAATTTATCTAAAGAAATAAAAACATGGTGTTTTTAATCTGATTTACAATAGTAATAAGTTCAGCTATAGCAATGATTCAATTAAATAAAATCAAATCCTATGGTTTAAAACATTGAAAATGTTATACTGTACTATAATTTCATCATAAATAGCTTTAACATCTAATAAAATTATATATTCATATACGAAAAATCTCAAAGTAAAAAAATATTTTGAGATTAGCTTGTGAGAAATCTCTGATTTTACAAAAATCTACATTATTCTGTTATACAGATCAGTTAATATTATTAGCAAAAAGAAGAAATTGAAATTTAGCTAATTAATTATTTATTAAACTAATAGATACTGATATAATAATAATAGATAATACCATTATCCAAGTTAATAATTATTATTAAAATTGCAGTTTAATTGAAAAAATATTCCATTAGAGATCAGAGCTTTTATGTTAATTCTTTATTTTGACATTTAATAAATAATGATGATTTGATATTCACTAAATTTCTGTTGTTTATTGAATGTGATTTATTTTTTTAAAAAAATTTTTTAATTAAACTGAAAAATTAAAATATTTGTTATTTACTTAATTTA
>AYEL01061475.1:0-17716 GCA_000484575.1 Olivierus martensii | reverse complement strand
ATGAAACTGATATGAATTATGCATTAGTCACACAATTACACATGTAGAAATGAATCTGTACCTGAAAAATTATAGTACAGGAATACCTCGATTATCATGATTGTTGCCACGAAAAATACTGCAATAATTGGGATAAATAATGCATGTAAAATGGATGATCGTTGCCAAGGATGCGATAATCGGGATAAATAATGCATGTAAAATGGGTGATCGTTGCCAAGGATTTTTCAAATCTATTGATTAAATTTTATATGAGGTAAAAAAGAAATCTGTTAAACGTGCTAATCTTTTAAGCTGATCATTACGTTTCTTCTTAATAGCTATAGACTTGATATCATCCTTGTTTCTTTTAGCATTCATTGAAGGGGTAAATAAGAGAAATAATTATCCACATGCAGATTCTCCTCTAGAGATCCCGATCCCCGATGCAGCTTCCTTGTAACATCTACTCAGCACCTTTACAATATTAAGGAAATGATAATTTTGGCACCCTCCTCCTTAAGGCCTCCACTTAAATGCATTTTTTTTTTAATTTTGTAGATACACATTATAATGAACATTCATTAAAATTTGATACATGTATTTTTGATTTCAAATGTGTATTAAATTTTTTGTTTTCATAAATGAATCAGAATTGTGTATCATGTAACAACTTATGGATTAAAACCTTTGCTGATAAAATATTCACTTTTAACTACAGTGAAACCTGTTAAAGTGACCACTCTTTGGGACCAACCTGACTGCTCACTTTTCATAGGTTCACTATACAGGATAGTGACCCTTCCCCTTCCCCCAAAAGAAAAGAACAGATTAAGCTGCAAATTTATATTAATTAAAAATCATCAACTTGTAGTCAAGCAATAATGATGACATATAGCACATCACCTTCTGATGAACAAAGTCTTATAGCAAGCATATACTGTATTACAATTAATACTAACCTGTATGTGTGTATTTAACATAGTCAAACTTAAAATACTCTAAAAAAGTACATATACAGTAGTATATTATTTGCTTTTTAATATACTGGTTTAGCAGACTATTTTATCAAAAATTCTAATGGAATACTAATCTTTAGAAATTTTATCTAATGGAAAAATTCTAAGGAAAATACAGTAATTCCTCCATGAAATTAATCTTCTTGGTCACTTTAGGAGGTTAAAATTTCTTGAAACTGAGTGGTCAATATACATAGAAAAATTCTAAGGAAAATACAGTAATTCCTCCATGAAATTAATCTTCTTGGTCACTTTAGGTTAAAATTTCTTGAAACTGAGTGGTCAATATACATAGACAGGTGGTCACTATACAGAACAAAAATAGTATTACATCCTATGGGAAACAAACCAGCTTTTGAAATTTGGTCTCTAGCAAGGTGATCACTGTATCAAAGTGGTCATTTAACAGGTTTCACTGTATATTTGATGAATTTTAAGTTATATTAAATCATGAAATTAGAAATATGTTAATGGAAATGTTACTAAAGAAATATGTTAATGGAATATTGTCAAATTTTTATGTATGCAATTATATTTTTCTTGTCAATATAACTTATTCAATTTATATATGAATAAAATTAGAATAACTACTAAAATCAAAAAATATTAAACAAATGTTTAAAGAGGAAATTTATTTTAAAAGTTATTCTATAAAATTTAAAATGTTTCATTAATGCCATTAATGTAACATTGATAAGTATTAACATATGGAAACTTATTGGTACAAATTAATTCACTGGAAGATATATATATAACTGATCATCGTAAAATATGGCTGAATTTGAATTTTATTACTGTGTTCAGTTAACTATTGCATTACAATTCATATATTACATTGAGATTTTTTCTTTTTAATTTCTGAGAAATATTTAACCACGGGAAAACGATATTAAGTCTATTAAAAATAATTAAGATCTAGAATGTATTTAATAACAGGATAACTAACAATCATTCTTTTGAAATATTTTTTCGGTGAACCATACTGTTCTCAGTATTGAGATTTCTCAACAATGATAAAAATTTTATAATTTGGAATATCTATGTTCAGTTAAAATTAAATACAGAAGTAACGAAAATATATTTTTGGCGACAGTATGTCAGGTTTATAGAAATGACTATTAGGCTTAAATACGAAAAATACATTATAAATCAATTTAAGACTTCAGATTATTAAAATGGAACAAATTATTATTTTTGAAATATATCAAGTGATCTTCAATTACAGGAAAGTTCTAAACAATGCGAAGACATTTTATTTTACGATTTATACCAGGATTTAGTAGTGACGTTATTTCCGTAATTTCAATCGTTTATAAGCAGATTTATAGACGGAATTTCTATTTACACTTCCCGTTTTTATTTACTAGTGAACAAAATATACTTACTGCTTCGACGCTACACATTGAAACCGCAATTGTTTTCTCGTTACCCACTTTTACCCGCAGCAGACAACGACTGAAACCAAAATGAAGCCGAATGAACGAAATGGCCACCCAAGATGACGTCACAAGAAATTTCCTATCCTCGTTGGAAAAGAGTTTATTCGTTACGAAACTCCCTCTGTTATCAATAATTTTATTCGTCGATTATAATTTAACCTGTTTTTATTTATTATAAAAAGTTTAATATGTTTAATCAATAATGAGATATTTTTAATATTTTATAATGTATAGTTTATAATCTTTTGTAATTCTATAGATATGACCCATTTTTAATTATTAATGAACGTATAATTACAAATATATAACGGTGACCAAAAAAATGACAATTTTTTAATCAGTAAAAGAACGTTATCATTATTTCATTATAATTTAATATTTTATTAAGAAAATTAATAATAGAAAGAATAATTATAATTAAATTAATAAAAGAAATACAAGTACATATTTACTTATGTGCATTTATTCTTACAGGCGGGATTTTTTTATTTCTATATTAGCATCATTTCAGTAGATTCAATAACAAAATTATTGAATTTATATAATTGTTTATATTATATATTTTGAAAAGAAAAATAATCAATAAGCCTCCGAATTCTAGTTCAATTTCTAGAAAAGCTTTAGAATCTAGAATCTATCTTGATTTTTTTAGAGTAAAACTATTTCGGGAATTAGTTACCATCTGGTTACCATCAATAAACAACTGAAGGTGTGTTGATCAAATGTCACCAAAGCATCTTTTAAAGAATTATAACATAGATTTGAATAACTTATACTGTATTAATACAAATTATTATAGACAGGCTTGATTATAAATTTGAATCGTTAAATTTCGAGATAGTTATTGAGTAGATATTTATTGTATTAATTTATGTGCAAGAATGCAGGATATGTTTAATCAAATGACATATATAATAGATTAATATCATTCAGTATATGTAAAATGAGGATATCCGTACCAAAAATGGAAAGAATACATATTGAAAGTAAAATTCTTATTTCTTACCATATGTTCAAAATGATCAAATTTTGAAATATGGTAGAGTAGAGGATAAAGAATTTTTAAATTTTTTTAATTTCAGTAATATGCTGAGTTAATGTTATTATATATATATATATATAACCTTGCCAAGGCCATTCCCGTATAAAATAAATCTCGCCAGGACCAGCGCACAAGATAATCGGTTGTTATCTTAATACGCCGCAAAATGCTGCCATATAGGAGCAAGAAAAAAATTAAATTAGTTTTTATTAATTTCAACAAAATATTTGAATATTACAATTAGTTATTTATTTATTTTATTATGTATAATAATTAATTATTGTTTTATTTTTTATTTTCAATTTTAGTAAGCTAAAGATATTTTACCCAAGTGTGGCCTAATGCCTGGAACGGGCGGCCGGATGGCCGAGTGGTAACGCGTTGGCGTACCACGCTGGAGGACCCGGGTTCGCGTCCCGGGTCTGGTCCCGGATTTTTTTCGGGGTGCTGGGCCCGGCCCGGTGATCCCCGTCCTTCACCATCCGGCCCCCCTCCACGGGTGTGGGTGCAGCCCGTGGTTGGAACTGGCCCCGTCCCCTTAGTAATCTCTCTGATTGGAAAGGGGACGTAAAATATGCAAAAAAAAAAAAATGCCTGGAACGGCACTGCCTGTATTTACTGATCTGATTGAATAAATAAACTCATAGTACTGATTAGTACATTTAAACTTTTCTTTATTTATAACGTTTTCTATTATTCTATATCAGCGGTCTCAAACTCGTGGTCCGTGGCGCTTTTTTCTTTTTGCGGCGCGTCACGTTTAATATAATTTCAAGAACATATGTAGAAAATATTCAGAAAAAAATCATAACTATTTTTCATGAAATATTTGAAAATTATTAAACTTTAAAGTGTTTAAATAACTGTATTGAAATTTAATAAAGCATAATAGATTTATAAATCAGAAGTGAAAGTTTTGTATCGAAAAGTCTCTCATATACAAAATGGTTTTATAATTTTAAACATGAATTGCGGCATATCAATAAGAAATTAATACGTAAACAGTTCCTTAACTATTTATGTATTAATAATCGATATTTCAGATTATTTATCTCATATAAAATTTTTTTCCCGATAATATATTAATTTTTAAATGCGGTCTTGCAACTAACCGATTTCTAAAAGTGATTCTTTGAGAGAATGAGTTTGAAACTGCTGCTCTACATGTTCATCATCATCTGAGATTCCATAAAATTGTGGAATCGCTATTGATGAACATACAGCATAACTGAAAATTTTATGAATAAAAAATTTTTCAAATATTTAAACAGTGCTAAAGTTCATTTAGTTAATGATATTTTATTATCTCTTATGTAAATTCCTTATTAATATTTAAGCCATTAATTTTTTTTTATAAATCTAATATAAGAATACATTAATCATAAATTATGTTCAAAAATGTTTTCCATTCCGAAAATTGTCTGAAATATATTCTTAATAAAGCGGTATAAACTCTTTATAAAAAGTTAAATTCAGTTTTAAATATAGTAAGAATTTGTTTGAGATTAATTTATATAATTAACAATTAACTAGCCATAATTTATTTTAAATTTGATAAAAATTCAATATATTTTTTCGTAATTAATATAAAATTTATTATTAAGTGGGAAAAAAATGAAAATGGTTACAATGATTTACACATAATTATGATTAATAGATGAATGTCAAAAGTGTATCTTTTAATGTTTCATAATCTTTTATGCCGGTATTCTTAATCTTTTCAGATATCATATTAAATAATAATTTCTTCACGGATCCTCAAAAAATAAAAAGATTAAAACAACTGTGTCAAACTTATAATAGGTTATTGTATATCTTAAGTGCAGAATTCTTAAATTTCAACAACTTAGTTAATTTTTTTTTGGATACTGTATGTCGTATAGGTTGCAACATGAACATACAAATTGCGATTTTCAGTTAATATAGCAATTAACTTAAAATAGCATAAATGCTTTAAATCATATCGCATAAAGTTGGATTGAGGTACGATTTAAATGCAGAGAACATACAAATTCAAACGAATTGTTCGAGTTTATTTAATTTAGAATGTTAAAGTAACTATTACATTTTGATCTTATATTAATTTAAACGTATTTATCGATCTAAACTAAATTTTGATTGAGCCAATACGATGATTTTGAACTGATTTGATGCGAACTGTATGGCAAAACCGGCAGAACGTACGAAATACAGTTGTATGAAATACGAACAATTTCATAATAATAAATTTTATAAGACTATAATTTTATGTGAAAATGCTGGTTTATTTGATGCAATATGTAAATCGGCAGAGATGATTAAAAAATAAATTATTGCCAATGAACTTTAACAATAATTAATCGATCGTTGCTGAACGTAATCACGCTTTTTTTTTAATTAAACGATTGAAATTACTGATGTTTTAATAACACATATATCAAATTTATTTATTTTTCCCCTCTTAAAATTACATGTTTTGCGAAAAACATATTCGTCGTTATTTCAGATGCCACTTTTTATATCTCAATGTATGTCAGATAACATTGACGTGATTTATATTTTTACGTGATAAGTTCAAAGTAACATGTGCAATAATCGTGAATTCTGAATATACCCACTAGTTATGAGTGCATTTTTTTTTTTTTTCTTTTTATATACGAACGATCCGAGTAGGCTAGGATCTTATTATTCGCTATAGTATTTCTAATAACGCATCTATAGTACGAATAACTCTACTGAACTAAATCTCATAATAATTTTTAAAACTAAGGAAAAAAACGAACTTACTTGAGCGATGCGATGCTTAAAGTAGACGAAATCCTTCCATTAAATAAATTATACTCTTAGCTAATAAAATATATCCAAAGAGAACGATAAAACTGCGATTATAAGAAATACAGACAATGAATGATAGCCTATTACGAACATCATTATTGACGTCTACGATTTCTTATCAAAATTATATTCCGTTCGTTAATTTAAATAAAAATTAAATATTTTAACTTTCGTTTTATTCCTATCAAGTGATAAGAATTCATTTAAATTTCGAATTTTTTATTTTTTTTTTTTTGCCTTCGAATGCACTTTAAATATGTTTATTTTTAAAATATATGCATGGTAAGTTATCTTGATATACGACCTATTATTTTTGATTATTCAGTATTTTTAACAAACTTAAATCTTTAGATGACTAGACATTTGAATGATTATTGTGCCACTAATATTTATTGTACATAATAAATTTTACTTCATTGAAAATTTAATTATTATAACTTGAGTAACATCTCGCGTATTTAAATATTAAATTAAAAATTTCTTCATTATATATATTTTCTTATCGTCGTGGGAGATAAAATGACTGTAAACTGTATGATAAATAAATTTAAATCGTTTTTTCTGTATGATAGTTCGAACTTTGTTAGGTACAATAACTTCTTAGAATATATTTTTTTAATATATATTTTTAATTTAATACAGGTAGTTGTACTTTATCCTATTTCATAAGTCGCGTCACGAAGATAATCTCTGATAGATAAGCAAAATTTTCCATCTGTAATTATTTAAAAAAAAAAGTTTTTTAAATGAGAAAAACAACTTGTTTATATGTTTTATATTAAATTATTACAAAAAATATTTTATGTGAAAAAATAACAATAAATCAAATACTGAGAAATTAGCAAGTTTGCTAACATTTATAAGTAACTATTTATTAATATTATTTTATTTTCATTTTATATTATCAATAAATTATAGCCAACATACTATATATATCGCTATTTTGCTTATTTTTTACATGCTAGGTGTTTTTATAGCACATATTATTTATTTTTAGCTTAACTATTATTATTATTTTTCATTTCTAGTTGGAAAATAATGCTTATAAGATCATTATGTGTCTGCTCATATATTATTCGCAATTAAATATAGAAAATAGTCGATTAGTGGCTTTCTAAATTGCTTTTTTAGATGAAAACATGTTCTAACCTTAATTACATATTCTATTATGGTATGAATAATGCCAAAATTTTCAGCGGACATCAATACATATCTAAATCTATATTATGTATATCTTATTTTGGAAGATCCAATTTAAATTCCACCCTCAAACTTCCAGATTTTTTAGGAGAGATCCATCTTAACTCATTGAATCCCATATTTCAATCTTCCGATTAATCTCAACGCATGTATTGGGTAAACTGTGGTGAGTTATGAAATGGTGCCCAAATTATGATATTCGATGGCATAATTACGATTAATCTAACTTATACAATATATAAAATTTAAACAATGAACTTACATGAATGTTTACAGAGAAAGGAACCACTCCTCTTTTGACTTGATTATACTGAATTTACGATGGAACTTCAGTAACATAAGACAAGTTGATTTATCGAAATCAACTTACAGTTAGTTTTAAAATTTTGCATTCTATGCCGTACTGAATATTTCTGAATGCAGTTAACAAATAAACATTTTTTTAACCTGAAATCAAACTTATAGCAAGCTAAATTTGGACCATAATACATCTTGCAATAGAATTTTACTATTTGGTTTACGATCACAGCTACGCCTCTTATTATTTTTAGAAATTATTTAGGATTGATTATAATATAATACAATAATAATATTATTTTATTGTAAAATGTTAAGTCATGAGACTGTATTTAAAAATGAAATATTACTATTTTAAATATTATTTAAAATACTGCATACCACAATGATTCTTTGGTGGAAAAAAATTGAAAAATATTCGGTATGTAACATGTGTAATATTAAAAAAATTGTCAAGTCATGTTAAATCATAGTTATGTTAAAATTTATTTATTTATTTATTTATTTTTCATTGGTACAATCCAAGTAACCACATGTGTTAATAAACATTAAGATATTTTACTAGTAATTAAAAAATATATTTATCGACGATATAAAAATTTAACTGAATTATCAGTGACTTTAATTGTTTACTTAAGTCAGGTTAAGTCGATTAGAAGATCATATTAAAAACGTTGGTAAAAAAAATCTTAAAAAATTGCAGTGAGATTTAATAGTACAGTATCTAGAAGACCATATGCATATTTCACATTAATAAAATTATATATTAAAATAATAGTCATTAGAATTCAAGTGAAACGCTTGGAAGAAAGAAATAAAAATGGCTTAAAAAATATAAAATTCAGAAAAGTAGACATAGTTCAACGATGATGATTTTTAGTTCTATAATTTTCCAATAGTTTATTTTAAATCAGTACTTCGTATATTGCATACAGCTTATGAATGTATAAAAAGTACTGAACAATTTCTCAATTAAAAAATAATACTTTTATTACTCGATTTAAGGACCATGTAGTTAAGCCATTCATTTAGTCTTACACCAACATTTTATGTTGCCAACTCTTTCTTCCGAACAATTTCTCAATTAAAAAATAATACTTTTATTACTCGATTTAAGGACCATGTAGTTTACACCAACATTTTATGTTGCCAACTCTTTCTTCAAAAAAAAAAAAATAATACAAATATTTATAAACACTACAAGCTATATAAATAACGTTCTTATATAAAGTAGTAATAAATTCAAACTTGATAAAAACCAAAGTTGTACTTTAATCGGTAATAAGGGTTTTCGGCGGCAGCCATATTGAAATTAGAAACAGTGAAAGAATAATCGTGTAGTCCTTATTTTTAAGTCCCTTCCATAGAGGTTTTCTGGGCTTTTTTGGTTTGGTTATCAAACTGATATATTGTTTTTGACCCAAACTGATGAGCCCAACCTAAACCATTTTATTTTTATTTGTATAATTACATATAATACGTATGAAAAACATTTAAATTTAATTTTCAAATTTCTGAGATTCCTCGGATAATTTTTTAACTATTCAATAAATTTTTATGAAATTCAGTGGGAGGTCATGCCATTGAAAATTATTTTAATAATATATTTTTAATCATTTAAAAAATAATTATCATTTACAAAAAAAAGACAATTAGTTCTTTTTTTATATTTTATTTGCAGTTTTGCACAATGAATCAGAGTTTGCATTTATAATTTTCGTACTTAAAATATTCGTAAAAGAGGATTTTTCTGAAATCGTTTTATGTTTTAACAATCAGGTTACTCATCGTTTTGTAATTTATGATGAATTCGTCTATGTATACATTTTAATTGTAAAATCGTTTCTTAAGATTAAATCGTATAACTTACAATTTATGGTGATAAAATTGTGCGTTTAAAAAACAAAAGCTGATTTATATCATCATTTTTCAGAACAAAGGCTGATAAATTACAAAAAGGATATAACAAATATACGAGTAAACATTTCTAAGAAACAATATTATAATAAAAAATTAAGCAATCACGATTAATTTAAAAGTTATCAGATTAAATTACTATATAATAATTTTTAATTTTGATAAATTTTCACATAATTTACCTTTTTTGTTTTTCTTCAATTTCTTTGAATAGATTTTTGATAAACAGATTTATTCCAACAAAGCACTGAGAGTTTCTTCTAAGGATATCAAGCATAATTTTAAAATGGAAGAGTTTTTATTGTAAAATTTCCGAAATGATAAACAAATGTTGAAATAACATGAAATAGTTCTTTGCATTTATTTACTTGAGAGCTTATCGTTTAAGATTATTGTTGCACTTTCTACTATAAATTTGTTGAATATAATTTCGCTTTTATGAATGGTTTGGCAAACAATTATCTGTTCTTTGCCCGCATTATTTATTTTATTGAATAAAATTATGATTATGTTTAATAATGACAAGTGATTTGTTTAAATATCATCGAACAAATTTTGTTTAATTTGGAAGAATTTGTCACGTGAATATTCTTCAATTTTAATTATCCTGGCTGTTTTGAAACTAAATGATCTTTATCCGTATTTTGATGTCATTTAGTTTCACCAAAATCAGTTTTATATTCGGTTATGGTTCTAACCATAACCGAATACAAAACTAATTTTGGTGATAAACAGTTTAATTTTATTTAAACCGCATAAATTATTTTTTTTTAATTAACATTACAACCCTTACTTAAAGACTATAAAAGTGCTATAACATCGCAACCATTACTAGGCTACTAAGGTACTAAAGTATTTTATTAATATCTGTAAAGTACTGCCACAATATAAATTGTTTTTCTTACTTTTGAGATTATTGTACTTTATTATTTATTTATTTCTATAATTCATAACTCATGAATTATAGAAATAAATAATAAGTACATTTGTTTGTTGTATTTCGGTTGTGTTTATTTTATTACTGCATCTGATATTGTCTATAGTTTGTTTCCGAGTCATTTCTGTGTATTTATTTCTTTCGTGATTTTTAAGGAACAGAAAAACTTAATATTTAATTAAATAAATAAATCAGATAACATGCGTTATTGATTTTTGTTAAAAATGTAAATATGATAGTTAAATCAATATACAGTACTTGTGTACTGACTGTTATCGCAATATATATCTATATCGTGTATAAATATTAATATATTATAGTTCACGTAATGAAATCTAAGTACGTTAAAGGCAAAAATAATAATTCATATAAGGAAATTCAGGTCTTTTTAATGTGAGTGAATATCATTATATGAAAGGCAAATTTATAGTAATATATATTATCGTAAAGATAAAGTAGTAATAAAAATTCGAGTAAAATCATTTTAAACTGATTTCATGAAAATATTTTACAAATTCTATACGAAACTCGAGAGGTTCGTTTCATTAGAGAGATAATGTGGATGAGTTATATATTAAAATGAGCTTATTCATTCTCTTTAACCGGATGTATAGCAGATTTTTTTTTAATTATATATGTGTAATTTTGTTTTATCCATCAGCAAGTAACCTCTTTCTGTGTTAGATTCACGATTAATTGCTACTAATTTAAACTATTAAAAACATTCCATAAATTTACTATTTATCTAAACTTAAGAAGGACAGTTACACTCGAAAAGCATGTTTATATATAAATAAATTAATAATAAAATACTAGACAAGTTACCAACAAAATGTATTGCATTTTGTTGGTAATTGTTGTTTATCAAAAAACAAGAGACGATTTTTTTTGTTTTTTTATCAGATCAGGATGTAAGATCTTTATTGCAATAATTGTACATCTAATTGAAAATTAGATAAATGATCTTAATTTAATATCTGGAAATTAGATGTACGACTCTTGGAATAAAGGTCTTACATTCTGATCTGATAAAAAAAAATATCTTCCATCTTGTTTTCTGATAGACATCGATAATTTGATGGCAACTTGTCAACTTGAAGAATTATCTCCATGATCTCTCTAATAAAATTCAATTTTCCATAACAATGTTAGATTGCCTTATTTAGTATTACATCTCCAATTATACTTGATTGAAGAGATTGACTAATGGCTAGTTTAAAATAGAGCGCATCTACAATGTCTTAGATATTTACATTAAATATTCTTCCATATCTATCTCCTCTAGAGTAATTATGTTATAATTCATGTTACAAAATATTTAAGAAACGAAAAATTACTGTTTTGATTCAAATAGTTATAGGAAAAAATTATAAGACTTCATTAGAGATTTTTATATTTCAGCTTTAATTTTGATGGAAATAAAGATCGACAAAATGATCTTGAGATTCTATAAATGATTAAACTATTATAATGAATTTGAAAAAGTTTGAGAGATCAAATATTAAAAGTTAATACATTATAATTTCATATATTGTATAACAAAATCATTCCAAAATATGGATAATTATAGATATTTTTATTAATGCAAACATATCTGAAACAAATATTAAAATTAGTTCTGCAATCACAGTTCATAATTTGTGCATAATTAAAAAGATATTGTAAAATATTTTCGAACATTTGATTTAAATTATGATTTTAAATCACTAAAAATCTGATTAAATCAGTGATAGAAAAATCCAGTTAAATTATAATACGGAGATTCTGGCTTGGGGCAATAACATAATGTGCCACAAAATTTCAACATAATTTACAAAATATAATTATCGGATAATATTTAGGCAAGATATTGTTCCAAAATATATGAATATCTTTCCTCTTAGTAAGTCAATAATATTGACTTACTACTTGATTCCAGATCGATCATTTTTTCATTTTTTCTCTCTAGTGTGATTTAATAACATATTTGAATTTTATCCAAATAACATTTGATGCGAGTTATCGTGCAAACGGATAGTCATGTTATAGACAAACAACAGAGGAACAAGACTTGTATATCCTTTTATTTCGTTTTAAATTGGAAAGAATAATAAAAAACATAAAAATAACATTACCCTCCTTATAAAGGAAAAATATAAACTAGTACATTATTTTTACATTTGATAAAAATGTAAATTTTATGCATTTTATTATTATTATTATTCAGAAAATACTGTATATGTATCTACAGAATAATCAAATTACAATAATTTTTTCCATTATAATGTTTATATTAATTTTATTATTCAGCGAGAGCGCAGTTCTTTTCTAGTACAGTAGTGTTTGATTTATTGCTCATTTTTCCTCATTTCTTACTGTATCAGTGCTTTCTTTCTAATACAATAAATTTTCGCTATATTGTAATATATATCAGATTTAAATCAATTTAGAAAATTCAGTTCATCTCTAATTATCTCTTTACATCTCGTTTGAAATAGGATTATAGAAATACTTTGATATAAGAGTAAAAGCAAAATATTATTTACTGTAACGAAATATTTATTTACTGAAATTTTTTGATCAAAGGGTTATATTACAAGGATTATTTTTATCTCACTGGAGGATGGTTGTTTAAAATTATAACATAGAATATTAATACGTAAAAAGGACATAAATGTAAAATAAACACTGTTTCATTGAATTAGAAATGTTAAAATGATATTGTTATATCAATGAAATTATTTTTATCTTTCTGCTTGCATATTAATAATTGTCAAGAAAAGTCAGAATAAATGTGAATTTTTATACAATATGTTATTAAATATAAAGATTAATGTCTAGTCTTTCATCATCAAAGTCATCTTAGCAGTAGGTCTATTGAATACTTTGGCATAATTTTTTTTTAACTTTTTCAATTTTCCCTCTTTTATTCCTTTGAAATAAGTCAATTATTTCGATTCATCACGGCTTATTTTTAAAATGTTTATTATTTTTAAGTTCACAATAATATACTATTCAGCATACGCCAACAATCATGATGATCCTACCCAAACAAACAATGTCAGTAATAACAACACATTGCATATTTGCATGTTTAGACAATAGCTTTATTATAAATTTGATAATGATGATTATATGCATGGAAAATTCTTATAAAAAGGATTATAATCTTAATATGAAGTAAATCAATTCTTCCATGTTTTAGTGAGAACGTTGAAAAATATAACAATTTGGTAAGTTAATATTTAACTACTCTACTATGATGGAGATTAGACAAGATGTTCATAAACGATACAGTTGTTTTTATTAAAACTGAGATTATTAAAGCTATTCTCTTATAATAATGATAATCAATTAATTAAATCATGAATTAATTATGATAAATACGGCATTATATTAGCTTTAAACCTGTTTGAAAAATCAATAATTAAAGAGGATGTAATATTTTATTAATGTAAATCAGAAACAGATATTCTTTTCGAATAAAAAATTTTGGACAAAAATAATTTAATCGAAATGTATTTTATAATTTCTGCAGGATAAAAATTTAAAAATCTAAAGAATGCATTTTATATTTCCGGATTTTTGTCATCCCCTATATATATATTTTTATCATAATATAATATATCTTAGAGAAAATATAATCAAAGGAGGAAGACGTGTCTAAAAATGATATAATATTAATAATTGCAACATAATGACGACATATGTCTTTTCATCCTCATTATATTTTATTAATTGTAATTTTATTCATTACATCACATTAGTTGAAAGAATTTTATTGATAAGAAATCTCTGAAAAATTGGTTATGGTCGATATCTTCGAAATTGCATAAGGTTGACTATTAATTATTATAATTTTTATTGCATAACGTAAATATTGAAGTAGAGTTTTTGCAAATAAATGATCTTTAACAAAAAACAAGATAGTACCATATTATGGAAATATTCTCCATGTCATATTTGCAATAAATTATTTATTTATTTTTACAAGCACATCTTATCATCAGTGAAGAAAAGTCATTCTTATAGATTTCCATTTAGTTTAATTTATGCATTACTATATTATTTTAAAAGAATTTTAGAATCAGAATTAAAAGATTTTGAATTAATACATTACTTGACATCATTTTAAAAATCCGAAAAAATCAACTGGAAACAATATTTAACAATTTTTATTGAATTTGGAACTTAAATTCAATTAAAAAATATTTCAAACGATATACAACTCGATGTTATATATATAAATTAAATACTTATATCATATTATTGAAAGGAGACTAACATTAAATCTTTCCTGCGATTGCAGAATTCAACAACATTAAATTCGAATAAAAATTTTGCAAAATTATTTTATGCTTTCGTTGCTGATTCCCAAAATATATCCCCCTGTTCGATTTTTTATTCTATATTTAACCCGAATTTATTGTCAAATTTTTATTGTCCTACCTTTTACTTGCTGAACAGTTATCGATGCCAAAAATATACACAGACTCAACAGATATATATATAACAGGCACTTTTATTATTATTATTATTATTATTATATATTATTTGCCTGATATTTTTATTCGACACAAAATAAATTCATTGTTTGTCGTTATTATTCATGTTTGCGAAAAATAAATACCCGAATTTTTTTCTGATATGATATTTGCAAACATATGAAATATCTGTTCAAAGTTTAAAACGACTTATTACGAATTTTATCTCTCAATTTCTTTTTTTAATCTTATCTTTGCGTGAATTTTTCAATAAAATCATATTTTTCTACTAACACAATAACATTTTATTTAATTTAAAAAATAAAAAATAAAAAATAAAAAAAATAGAATAAAATAAAATAAAATAAAAAAATAAAAAATAAAAAAACTTATTAGTTTTAGGTATTAACATAGTTGTAAGTCTATTACTAACTTAAAATAAGTTGTTTTTTTTCTACATTTTGCATTTAATTTTGGCCCAGAACAGCTCCCTTAGTACTCTATTTGAGTGGAAAGGGGCAATCAAAATTTAGCCACCAAGCTTACCATACAAAAGAAAAAAAAGAAACCTATACAAAGTGTATATAATTTATTTTTCCCAAAAAATAAAAGTTCTACATCTCGTTTTAGCCATAAAAATATTTTTTAAATAATGATATCTGATTTCCAGTTCGAAAATAATAAAGTATAATATATTAAGTTACAATAAATGCAGTTATTTTTTCCAATTATTAGTCGAATGATAAAAAACGAGTAAAATTTATGACATGCTTATGATATTTTATATCATCATTCAACTCTGTTATTTTATTTTTATGATTAATTCTCGATTTTGTAAAGCGATATAAGGAAGGAAATTACGAAAAAATTTAATTATATCTAATACCTGGAAAAAAAAATGATTTCGTTTCTTAAAAAAATAATTTAAAATTTAATATTTCCTTTAACTTAAATAAACTGTCTTAATTGTATTATTAATTTAATTAATTATAATGCGTGCTTTTAATATACATTTTGTTTGCTTAATTATTTGCAATTTATTTATTTTTATAACGAATTGCTTATTTAAATTAACGTAGTAGTCGTCATTATATATGTTTATAGAATTTTAATCGGTAAATAATTAATAAACATCTCCGAAAAAAAAAAAAAAAAAAAAAAAAAAAAAAAAAAAAAAAAAAAAAAAAAAAAAAAAAAAAAAAAAAAAAAAAAAAAAAAAAAAAAAAAAAAAACAAAAATTCGAAAAATTAAATTTGAAAGACTATTGCAATGTTATCTATATACGGATATTATGTAGTAATATAGTAACTGTTTCTTTAATTTTGTTATAACCATTCAATAACGTTAAAAGTTTTATTGCTTACTCAGTGCTTTTATTCGATAGAAATTGGGAAGCAACAGAATTATTCTTCTAAAATGGTGGTTCTCAATCTTTTCTTGCTCCATTCTCCTTTTCAACTTAATTCAGAAGATGGCTTGCCTGTGGCCGATACAATAACTTCCTAAGGGACAATAGGATACTAATATGTCTCAAAAGGAAACTCTTCAACATGTGCATACTACCAGTAATGGCATTTTCTTTGTAAGGATCCATATGAAACATGAACTATCGAATCTAGAGTTTTCAGCGTCCCGAGCAAAAATTTTTGTTGCGCCCGCCCCCTCAAGTTGTCAGTTTTGAGAAATAAATAAATTCATAAAAATTTCACTTTACAAAACTATCTTTTAAAATAATATTTTACAAAAATTACTTATATTTCTATATATAATATTTTAACAAAACTTATACATTATATTTACATTTTAATTAACTCCGGCCGGGGCATAGAGCGACCACCCAGTCCAATCACCATTTAAGTTATGTGTAAAAAATAATTATGTCTTACTACAATAATAATAATAAAACACAAAATGCTCCAGCGCCCTTTGGGGCTCCTTAAATATCGTCGACCTGAGTGGGCGCTCCGTTCGATCGTATGTTGAAGCTACAGATTTCTGTGGTTGAAGCTGGTCCTGGTTTAGAATATAATTCCCCCTTCTCCAGATAGCCTAACTCAAAATGTGTATTTTAAATAATACGTATATAATAATGAAAATATTTTATTTTTTCTGTAATACAATAAATTTATTTTAACTATTTTTAAACTATTTATTAGATTATTTTAAAACTTATAATGGACATTTTATTTTATTTTATTTCATTAGTGATTCCGATTCTCCCCTGAAACACCAAAATTCCCCCAATGGGGAAATTCCCCACTGATTGAGAACCACTTTTCTAAAATCTTTAGAAGTTATCACCGAAAGAGTTTGTAATAAATTATTTGTTTAAAAATATTTTGTTCTTCCTCAAATATAAAATTTATCTCTCTGTTTAATAGATTTAATTCCACTCTTCTTTTATTATAAAATTATAAGCATAATTAAATTTTTACAGGGTTTTATAAAACATATTAAAATCGATCATGACGTTAAAATATTATAATAGAGAAAAATTTCGCTTCAGATAAACAGGTAATATGAGAAAAAAAATCATATATTAACATATATGATTTTTTTTCTCATATTACCTGTTTCATTATATAAAATATATAATGAATGTTTTAATT
>AYEL01061466.1:0-13149 GCA_000484575.1 Olivierus martensii | reverse complement strand
ATGGTTTTAAATTTAAAAAAAGAAAATTTATTAAAATTTAATTAAACACAATAATTTAAATAAGAAAACAACTGAAAAATAAATAATATAAAAGCCGAATAAATTAATTTGAACGTTGACGTCTTACTGAATTATTATAATAATAATTTAAATCTTTAATGATTAATTAATTTCTGATTTTATTATTTAAAATTAATTTATCATTTAAAAATAATTAAAAGTAATTTCTTTCTCATTAAGGTGGGTTTTCAAATAATGGAATGTGTAATATGAGAAGGAAAGAAAAATCATTTCTGTACTTGTAAATCGTTTTATCATCACTTGCTGTTAAAATTTATATTAATAATAAATAGATAATAATTTTAGAAGGTTTTGAAATGTATGTTTTGTGCTCTTAGTTTTCACTCATAAGTAATATTTTAATTAAATCTGTAATTATTTTTATTAAATCAATACTGTAAATTATTTTAAAAAAACAGTTAATGCTGTCGAAGTCACTGAAAAATGTCAACAGTATTATTATACTGTATGATAAGTAGGAGTAAACTACAAATAATACAAATTGAAAATTTTAAAAAAACAGTTAATGCTGTCGAAGTCACTGAAAAATGTCAACAGTATTATTATATGATAAGTAGGAGTAAACTACAAATAATACAAATTGATAACAGTACTACAGATTTTTAAAGTACACGTATCCCTCCTAAAACACGGTAGATAGGTTCCTGAAAAACATCGTGTTGTGTGAAACTGTGTTATACGAAACCCAGAACCAATACAGAAAGGAGAGTTATGTTCCAAAACCAATTCAAAACAAATAACTATCTTCAGTTCCATATAAGAAACTTAATGTTTATTAAGAATATTAATAACACGAAACAAAGAAAAAAAAAAAGATATATACGTAAATCCTTACCTCCTAAAACACGGTAGATAGGTTCCTGAAAAACATCGTGTTGTGTGAAACTGTGTTATACGAAACCCAGAACCAATACAGAAAGGAGAGTTATGTTCCAAAACCAATTCAAAACAAACAACTATCTTCAGTTCCACATAAGAAACTTAATGTTTATTTAAGAATATTAATAACACGAAACATAAAGAAAAAAAAGATATATACGTAAATCCTTAAAAAAAGCAATATAACTAAAACAAAGGAAAGAAAAAAGTGTACAGCCTATATAACATTCATATGATAATTATATCTTCCTTACTAATGTTTCGTTAAAACGAGAACTTTTTTTTTCTTTAACAATAACAACTTCACTTTCTGAACTTTTTTATGCATTTAAAGTTGGTGTAACTTCTGCTTTATTTACAAAATTTGTAATTTAATCCGCTACAATCTGCTAGAAAACAATCGTACCTTAACGTATTCCCAAAAAAATTTATGAATAGAAATTTTTTCTGCTCTTTCACATTCCTCTATCGAAGAATAAAAACTTATTTTTTTTTTTTTTTAATCCAAGAACTAAACGTTTATAACACAAAATACTCAATGCTCTCCAATTACCGGATAAAAACTTATTTTTTTTTTTTTAATCCAAGAACTAAACGTTTATAACACAAAATACTCTATGCTCTCCAATTAACTCAATTTCGAATCGAAATCGAAAATAGGCTGCATACCGTCCCTCTCATGGCAAACTAGCTGAATTGCATTTATCACTAATTTTAACAAAGTATTTTTCAATGGTGGCATTTTGTGTCAGTATTGTGTGTCCCTAGTATGGATTTATAGAAATTAATGAAAATGTTTTTTCGTATTGTAGAAGAATAAACGTAATTTTTTAAAATGTGTTAAGTAAGAACCGTGCTGTAGAAGTACTATGTTATATGAGGGTTTCCACAATTTTCAAATCGTGTTTTAGGAAGCCGTGTTATAGGAGGGATACCTGTACTACAGATTGGATTAAGAATTGATTAATTTTATAATTTTCATGAAGTTGCATATTAATTTAGTAAGAAAATCAACATGGCTAAGATAGTTATTAGTCATCATCGTCATCGTCGTCGTCGTTATCATTACTATCGTCATCATTATCATTGCCATAATTACTGTTGTAATCATCATCGTCATAAAATTAATTAATTTTTATTTTAAACGTTAATTTAAATTATTTATTTACTTATTTTTGTAACAAGCAGCTTTATATAATAATGCAATCTAGAACGATATCAAAGTACGAAGTAAAAGTCAAAATACTGAATCTTATTAAAATTATCAATAAATGAGATCAAATTTCAATACAATCTTAACCAAATTAAATTGAAAAAATTCTATTAAAAATTTTTAATTTAGATTTTAATTTGATTCTAGTGTTTTTGCTGTGAAACTGCAGATTCAAAAAAAATTTTGGGATTAAGAAATAATTTTATATTTCTGTACCAATCTGCATTTATATTTTAATTGTTACATCAATAAATTTATTGCATCTTTCTATATTATAGATTAAAAAAGAAAATATTAAATATTTATTTTCTAATATATTTAGAATAAATTATAACAAGTTAGCCTCCTTCATAAATCCGACTCTGTTGTTCGGCTATTTACTAATTATGATTATTTAATATTATCTATAATAATAAATATTTATTTTCTAATATATTTAGAATAAATTATAACAAGTTAGCCTCCTTCATAAATCCGCCTCTGTTGTTCGGCTATTTACTAATTATGATTATTTAATATTATCTTTAATAATAAAAAAACAATGATAAATCTTCCTCTTTATATGTCTGTATATGTTTGTATAGCAGCTGCAACTCTTGAAAATTAAAGGAAGTATAACAGTAAGTTTGCTAGTGTAATCCTACAAAGTATATTTGGTAGCAAATGTGGATGTGGCCACCAAACTTCCACATTAGCCACCAAATATACTTCGTAGACAGGGCCGGATTTACCAATAGGCTGACTAGGCTGCGTCCTAGGGCCCCGCAATTTTAGGAGCCCCAAAACTATTAATCAGTTTCAACTTTTATAAACTTTTAATAAGAAAAAAAGGGTTTTTATTAAAGTGCTAGATAGAAAGTAAAATTTTAAAGGTTTCTTCAACTTTTATAAACTTTTAATAAGAAAAAATGGATTTTTATTAAAGAACTAGATAGAAAGTAAAATTTTAAAGACTTTTATAAACTTTTAATAAGAAAAAATGGGTTTTTATTAAAGTGATAGATAGAAAGTAAAATTTTAAAGGTTTATAAACTTTTAATAAGAAAAAATAGGTTTTTATTAAAGTGCTAGAAAAAAAGTAAAATTTTAAAGGTTCCTTATAAGTTTTAAGGAGCCTTTAAAATTAGACGTACTGTAGCTGATTTCAATTTTTAGGGGCCACAAAGCCTTGCTCGTCCTAGGGCCTCCAAAAATGCAAATCCGGCTCTGTTTGTAGGATTACACTAGCAAACTTCCACATTGGCCACCCAATATACTTTGTAGGATTATTTACTAGCAAACTTACTATCATCAAAATAAGATCTGGAATTTTATTTTGAGGGAAACACAATCAATTGTTAGAAAAAAATTAAACAATCATTAATTACTTTTCTAAAATTTGTACTCATGGATTTCGTATTCATTACAGAACATTTAAACTTTGGTTCCACCCCATCTGGATCAAAAATTTGTTGTAAAATATCGAATTTTGGAGATTTTTCATGCTAAATTTAAAAATATTGATTTTTATTCAGTTTTAAATCTAAAGCAATAATCGTTCGTGCACTGCAACATATCAATTAACTATTCAGTGGTTAATTATTCGGAATAGACAGATTTAAGGATTAGTTTTAATTAGTTTATAGTTTAACAGTTTTATTTAGTTTTACTAATAGCTTAAGTTTGACACTCGTACAGTAATCTGTCTTTAAATATATTTAGTCTCCCTAATATAGGTTTCCTAATGAGTTTAGCTTAAGTTTTTACTGCAGATTACAGTGGTTTTTGTTTAATCGATTTTAATTTACAGTTTATCCTGTACTCTGTTTTAGAATATTTTGTGTGTGTTTTTTTTTTTTATTTTAACTTACTGTCACTTTCGCTTTAGTAGTGATCGTCACTGTTAGCCAGACTAAAAGTAAGGTCAATAGCCTCACTATAATACAGAATGACTGAAACTTAATAGTTTTAGAGAAAATGAAAAAAAAAAAATGCTCCTCAGTGATGAATTAAATCAAGTAATCTTCAAATTTGAGCTTCTTATCTTCCCTCTTCCCTCACTCCCAAACTCTTAGACTATATTCCCTCCTCTCTATTCTTCTACTCCAATTTTTATAGATTAAATCTTTGAGTACAGTTTGATTATCATTTTATATCTACAGTATACTACTGTACTTCATAGGGCGTAAATAATTAAAATTAATGACATCTGACTTGTCATTTTAAAAATATCGTAATGATTCTAGAAATGTTTCACACCTTTAATTATATTAATAATTAAATTAAAAATTTATGCTCTAAAAATGTAAAAATATAAAGCAGCTTTCATGTTTTTTATGTACAAGGTTAAAAAAAACAGTCGTAAAATTTTGTGTACTGATACAGGACCTCGAAACAAGTCGAAAATGTCTAGTGAACATGTGACACCTTTAATTATATTAATAATTAAATTAAAAATTTATGCTCTAAAAATGTAAAAATACAAAGCAGCTTTCATGTTTTTTATGTACAAGGTTAAAAAAAAACACAAAAGGTTAAAAAAAACAGTCGTAAAATTTTGTGTACTGATACAGGACCTCGAAACAAGTCGAAAATGTCTAGTGAACATGTGGTCTAAATGGCACTGTTTTCTAGTTAAAATTCTTTAAAGATAGCCAATCACCATCGAATACACAAAGCGTCACGATGCGTCGCGTTGCCAAGACGCGTCGCTTTGAGTCGCTCTCCTTCTTACTACCGGACAGCGACGCAATGAGAATCGTCTTGGCAACGCGACGCGTCGTGACGCTTTATGTTCTCGATTGTGATTGACTAACTTTAAAGGGTTATAACTCTAAAACGGTGCGATGTAGACCATATGTTCATTAGACATTTTCGACTTGTTTCGATACCCTCTAACAGTTCACCAAATTTTACGACGAAGTTTTTCTTCACCCTGTATATTTTTCGATATTTTATTTTCCGTAACAAATTATATTATTTTTATATTTTAAAACATTAATATTAAATTTAACTTATTTACTTTTTTTCCTTTTGTGTTCCACAATAATGGTAGTAATTTCCTCTCAGCATATTTTGAAACAGACTACGGAACAAATTATATTATTTTTATATTTTAAAACATTAATATTAAATTTAACTTATTTACTTATTTTCCTTTTGTGTTTCACAATAATGGTAGTAATTTCCTATCAGCATATTTTGAAACAGACTACAGTTGTCAAATTTTGAAACAATTTTACTACTTGCTATTAAGTTACATTACGAATTTTTTTCTGTTTTTTAATTCCCATATTACAGGATGTGTTCCACGTTCTTGTGGAAAGGTATATATATATATCAAAAATATATTTGGTACGGTACATTTCATAAACTTCCTAAAAAATGGCACTACTTCTTCCTCTAGGGAATCAATTGTTAAAATTTTGGCAACTCAATTCCGAGTTGTCTGTTTGTGAAGACGAAAACGCATATACTGTATCAGAAAAATTTTATTTAGGATATTTAACTTATATCAATAGGTTATATATATATTTTCGTTTAACTTTTACTTTAGAATATCAAAATATAGAATAATAGAAAATAAAAATTTTTGATGAAATATTTCGCTGAATTTTTGTGAAAAATACTCAGAATGGTCTACTGATATTCTTAGAATATCAAAATTAAAAAAACATAGGCTTTGTGGTATTAATGTTAACATAATTTGAATTCTTTTATTACATACTATATATTATTTTAATATTCAATATGTATGAATATGTATGATTCTAATATATGAACATAATTTGAATTCTTTTATTACATACTATATATTATTTTAATATTCAATATGTATGATTCTAATATATATATTAATTTGAGATAATTATTGAACTTATCATAAAATGGAAAGATGTAAGTAATAATAAATATAGATTTTAGACCAATTATCTGGTGTTCCAGTATCCGGAATGTTCAGAAAACCGGCTATTCTAGAATATAGTAAGAGTATATCATTCCTGCACTATTAGATTCAATATAGCAGAAGTGGCTAACAGTTCGATCGCGGGACGATTTGTAGTCGATCTTCGTAAGTTATCAGATGACTCTCTTACTGTATAGTGCCTTCTCTAGATAACTAATGCCAAACTTTTGGTTTATTGCTGAGTATGGCCCAAAACAGTATAGCCAGTAGCAGCAGAGCATTTAGACAAAATTTTAAATTCGCTGACGATGCCAACATGGTGTCGTCAGCGAATTGAAGTGAAGTGTTGTGTTTGAGATTTATGAGTAAAATAAAATGAAAAAACCGTCGCCGCTGCCGAATATCTCGTTTTGGGCTAATGTCGTTTTGAGATATGTGGTTTTGGCTCCTATCTCTACTCTCACCATCAAACGAAGAATTTCGAAGGTAGATCGCGAACCCATTGTTAACATATAAAGTCGATCTTAATGACAAACAAGTTGGCCACCCCTGCAATATAGCGATCGCGTTTAGTGTAAATATTTCCGTAAGCCGAGTTTTAGCTTCGCTTGCTGTTTTTATAAATATCAATTAATCAAAGAATCATTTAAGAATAAAAACAAGTTGGCCACCCCTGCAATATAGCGATCGCGTTTAGTGTAAATATTTCCGTAAGCCAAGTTTTAGCTTCGCTTGCTGTTTATATAAACATCAATTAATCAAAGAATCATTTAAGAATACAAATTAATAAACAGTACATAGTATAGTATAATAATAGCTTAATGTGAAATCTTTCTCTGGTTAAAATAGCCTGAGAGCATAGATTCTATATATTCTTATTTATAACACATTCTAATTAGTTTCTCTTTATGCACTGATATTAAATCTATTTTTAATCTATTGTTTAATACTTTTACCGTTTTCTAGTTTCACATTTCTAAATTTTCTTCATAAAATTAACATATTATTCTTACAACGTAAATTAAGCTATTTTAATCTCAACATATTTTGTTTTTCAATATAGTTTAGCATAATTTAAATTAATAAATAATATATTGGAGCTTCTCTAGTTACGAACATAATTCGTATGCAAGTTTTGTACGTAAATCGAACTGTTAACAATATTGCTACTCAATATTGTTGTTATTTTGGTACCAAAAGTACTGAAATAACCTTTTATAATGTATATTGTAATATATTTCACAATTGAACCTATTAAAAGTTTCTTATTTCACAGATTTTAATGAAAATTTCCGAATATAAAGCGAGAAATTTTTGGTATAATCTTCGCTATCTGAAAATACTGCCGTAATATTTTAACTAATTGCGTAATTTTATATTATATTGGTTGCTAGACCATTTTGACATCATATTACTTAAAATTTCATGAAATTTGAAAATGAAATTTTACGCTCGTAAGTTCAAATGTTTATAAATACAGGAGCGCTACAATTGAATCTCCATACATACCGATGACATTATATGCGTTATCGTAGAAAATTTTGTTTGGACTTATATTTTCATAAACAAATCAAATACTAAAACATATATATTCTTATTTTTCGCTACAATTGAATCTCCATACATACCGATGACATTATATGCGTTATCGTAGAAAATTTTATGTTTGGATTTATATTTTCATAAACAAATTAAATACTAAAACATATATATTCTTATTTCTTAGTATTTCTTATTCTGAAATAAATATAAAGTGCAAATATATATATGTATATATATTAACTTCCACAGAAAATTTTATCCTGAAAAGTTGTATCGGTAAACATATAGAATGACGTCATAGACATTACTATCAATTTTATATAAAATATTGTTTTATATTAGCAAATCGAGTAAATTTTATATAAAAGCAATTTTATTTTTAAGTTTTCTCTTCGTTTTAAACCAATAAGAAACGAAAGCTGATCGAATAGTATTGTCAATGAGCTACAGTAAGCTTTGTTTTTAGTTTATGATTTCAAGTAATTTCAGTTTAGAACATGGAAAATCAATTCATCGTGAAGGGTAGGTTAGGTTTTGTATGTTAAGCCACCATATCTCACAAGGGATATACTTTATCTGGCGGCGGCCACTTACAGAGCCATTACAGACTGGCCAACACCCATGATGGGGTCAACCGGATGGTTGAAGGATGGGGTTCAATAGGCCGGGCCCGGACCCCTCTTTAAAAGCTGCACGTATGGGACCCGGATTTGAATCCGGATCCTCCAGGGTGGTATTGGTTAGGCTCGGACCCCTCCTGAAAAGCTGCACGTATGTAACCCGGATTTGAACCCGGATCCTCCAGGGTGGTATTGGTCGGGCCCTGACCCCTCCTGAAAAGCTGCACGTATGGGACCCGGATTTGAATCCGGATCTTCCAGGGTTGTAACCGGGCCCGGACCCCTCCTGAAAAACTGGAGGTGTGGGACCTGGATCCTCCAGGGTGGTAATCCAAAGCTTTACCACACGGCCATCCGGCTGACAACAATTTCTAGGAAAGGTATAAAAATTTATTTAAAAAGTAAATAGTCAAGGAAAAGAGATTATTTACAATGTTTATAATATTTTTCAGACGAGAAAGTTAACAATAGATTTACATAATTATAATAATGATAATATAATAATTATTTTAATTATATTATTAAAATTTAAAAACTATAGTCTAACCGAAATAGAATGACTGATTAATGTGTGGAAAATTTGATGGGAGAAGTTGCATATTATTTTTATTTGAATGTCTTAAAAATTTATACAACTAACATATAGAAGATTTAATTAAAAATAATTTAAAATAATTGCAAAGTTTTTATATAATTATGTCAGAAATACATTATACCATATTTCAATTATTATAACAACACACGATACATAGAAAATCTTCAAATATATAGAAAGATCCATTAATAATATTATAATTAATAAACTATTCAATTTTTGATTTTTAAGTAATATATATATAGTTATCAATTTAAATTAATTTATGATATTGTATTTGAATAAAAAAAGGAATCTTGCTATCTACATTTAGTTCATAAAATAGATTATTAATTTTTAATTGTAATGACCAATAAATAAATTTTTTTATATAATCATTATTCCTATTAAAAAAAAAAATTGTAGAATGATACTCAGTTATCATATCTATAAGAACAAACATGGATGAAGACAGATGCAATGAAACAAAAGTGTAAGCGACCCATTTTTTAGTTTTACAAAAACCAATTTTTTAAAGTCAAAATATAATTCAGTTCAAAAGAACTGCAGCTATATCTAAATTCAAATTAAATTTACCAACAAAAAAATTTAAACAGAATCAATCTTAATAGCATTTCATTGCTGAGTGTAGAATTATTTGCAGATTGTTAATATTTAAAATAAGATCAAATTTAAAATAGTCTTACAGTACACTATTCTACTACAAGGTTAATAGAAGGATAAGGTTGCCTCAAAGTTGTCTGTATATAATCATTATTCCTATTTATCTTTAACAAACTGAGAAAAATCTCTTATTCTTAAATATTTGGACATATCAATAATTAATTTTAAATAGTAGTTTTTTAGTATTAAATTAATGATGTTTTTTTATTACTTTTTATATTTAAAAAATTGAAAACAAAAAATTATCAACGAGGAAATTTAAAAGGAACAACAAAAATAAGTTTTGTCATATTTATTTTGGTAAATATAAAAAATATCAAAAAATTTTGAAGATAAGCACTAGAGGTAAAAATATTTTATTTTCAAATTTTTGCTTTATCAGTCATTAAAAAACCATTTAAGGTATAAGCATTTTTTAGAAAAATTATTATTGATTTGTAATATTTTGGGAAATTTTTATTTCCCAAAATATTACAAATCTTCTCTTCGCTGACTCCTGCAATCATGACTCGCGACACATTAATTGTGATAGGCAGATCTGTACTTGTGTGAGCATGTATGGACATGTTCATGTGCAGATACATCACACGAGTCAATCGGTATGAAATTTTTAAATGCAGTACAGTATATTATATTATTATACTGTACATATTTTATTTGCTGATTTATTGATCAGTACAGTATATTATATTATTATACTGTACATATTTTATTTGCTGATTTATTGATGTTTAATTACAACTACATATTATAAACTTTTATAATTTGTTGTTTTCTTGGTAATAAAGAGGCAGATAACATAATAGATATGTACCTGAAATTAAATTTGGGAATCTGTAGATACCCCAACTTACATAATTTTCGACTTACATTATGCTTCTCAGTCCTATCTATTACATAACTCCAGGGTATTACTGTATTCCAATATTTTGATATTATTATTATTATTATTTTTTTTTTTGAGCTTAAAAATGAAGCCTAATTTTTTAAAATTATGTTTATTCCTTAGACTTAACTTATTTTTAGTTTTATTTGTAAACATTTTTATTTATATCAAAAAATTTACAAATTATGTTAAATTCATATTCTATAATTAAATTAGGACTATTTATAAATTTAACTATTAATAGTATACTAATTCAATGACACCACACATCTGATCCATAGCTGGAGTTAGTTTTTGACTTTTTATATTATTTTAAATGCCAAATGTGTAAGAAATTTATAAATTTAACTATTAATAGTATACTAATTCAATGACACCACACATCTGATCCATGGCTGGAGTTAGTTTTTGACTTTTTATATTATTTTAAATGCCAAATGTATAAGTATTCAGAAGTGAAGACATGATAAATGAGGATATTTTACAAGAAATATAATAATTTATGACTGTATAATATCATTATTATAATTTTTTCCTTAATTTTAAATCCAATTACTAATTCAACATAATTATGCTTTCTTGTTCCTTTCTGATTTTTGTTTTTAAGCATATCACAAATCAAAATGCAATGCTTGAATGGACTAATTACTTTTTTAAATAAATTGTGTACTTATAATAAAATTGATAATTTTTGCATTCAAAAAAATCTTTAAAACAATTTTATTTTGTGCTATTATATAATAAAATTTTGGTAAAATTTAAATAGAAATATTATATTACTTATTGACATTTCTGCATTCATGATTTACAATTAAAAAAATAAATCATTAGAGAAAGGAAAGAAAAAAACAAAACAGAATAAATAAAAAAAAATATTTTTTTATATCCTGGTTTGAAATATTAGTGTGTTTAGAAATGTAAAATATCTTTATAAAACAAGTAATATATTTTTGTGCTAATTAAGAAAAATAATATTTATATAAACATTTTTTAACAAACGTAAATATATTTGGCTATAACTTCTCTATAATTATATTGGTTTGATTGAAAAAGAGCTTGAAAAACTGAATTTTATTTATCAAATAAGCTTTTGTGTAAATGCATTACTCAAACTTTATCAATGATTAAATTTTATTTTGATCGTTGATGAAGTTTTTATGATTAGTTACATATAATTTTCTATTTTTTTTTCCTTATTAAAACTATTAAAATACTTAGCTTACTTAAAAAAAAAAGGACACATACATAGGGTTTATAGTTACTAGATAATAAATTTTGGAATAATATATAAATAGACAATGATTTCATATAAAATAACAAGGTACTACTGTTTATATTTTTAAATTTATGTTCATCAATTTGTAATATATTTAGAAATTGGCAAGAACATTTATTCTTAATATAACCAGTTAAAATATATTATTAATTGCAGCATACATTACAGATTATTTACTTTAATTAACATATAGTAAGTATGTAAACATGATGTATTTATTTCTATTTTACCTCTTTAATAAAGCTTATTTATTTGTAAATTTGCAATATTATTTTACATAAAAGTAAACAATAAGCCAAATAAGTAAGATAATTTGTTTATTCAAAAACGTTTTCAGCTATCCACATTTTTGAATAAATGATTTATCTTATTTATTTAGCTTATTGCTTACTTTTCTTTATTATCTAAAGTAAGAAGTATTTCAATATATATTATTTTACAGTATTTTTTTAGTTGACATGACAGCAAAATAATTTTATTTTTTTAGCAAATTTTTAATATTTATATTTGCTAAAAAAAGCTACCTTATTTATCTTAGTGACTTAAATTATTATAATTTATATACAGTATTTAATTAAAATATAGTCTTTAATTAAAGATTTATTTATTTTATTTCTATTTCATACACAGAAACACACACACGCACACTTTTAATTAAAATATAGTCTTTAATTAAAGATTTATTTATTTTATTTCTATTTCATACACATAAACACACATGCGCACACAATATATATATATGCAGGTATTTTAAGAATCATCATATTAAACATTTTGTATGATGATGATTATGTAGACGAAAATGTTTCAGAATAAACATTTTTCTGCATTTATATTTCTTGGTTCTTATTTTAAATAAACAAAGGAAATATTTCTACTATCTTTAGGCAAGGTCATCAATTAACAATAATAGTTATTGCGAGAAAACATGGATATACTAAGAAACTTGTAGAAAATATTTTTAAAGAAACTTCATGCAAGCGATTGTTTAGAACTAACGCAGAACGTGAACAGGAAGATAGTATTGGAGGAAATGTTAATGGACTAGTAGAAAAGAGATTTGAAGTACTACCAGATGCATTAAGACCATATAAAACTGTAAGAAATTTGCTGAAAAAGAATAAAAAGAAGCCTGCATTTAGGAGACCAGCTACGATCTTTAATTCACTGAAGAATGTTAAAGATAAATATGCTAAAAACGAAAGAACGGGTGTATATGAAATACCCTTAACAAATATGGATAACCAACGAGAAGAAGTGTATATAGGAGCGACAGCCCGGAATCTAGGTGACAGACTTCGTGAACACAAAAGAGATGTGCAGAAAGGAAACTTAGCAACAGCATTGTCGAAAAGAGCTTACGAGCAGAACATAGAAATCAATTGGCAAGATGCCAAAATAGTCAAGCTAGTAAATAGTGTGAAAGAATTATTCGTAGCAGAGCAATTACAGATTTTTGCGGAGAGCAGTAAGAGAAACGTTATTAACGAAAAGCAATTTATTCCGAA
>AYEL01061465.1:0-25030 GCA_000484575.1 Olivierus martensii | reverse complement strand
ATAATTTTATTTATTTTTTTAATATTAATCTTATGTATAAATAATTAAAAATAAAAAATAATTCTAAATAATAAATTTAACTTTAATTCAGTATTACAATATTTATTTTAAAAAAAGTTCCTTTACTTAAAATGGCTATGAAAAGGGAGGTAACTATACTAAATCACATTATCAACAAAGTCTACGTGAAAAAGTGACGTATATGTCAATCATCTCTAATCACGTGACATCTCCCGCCTCCTCCTGTAAAAATGACTGGCATCATCCGCGTTGAGAAAGAATCCACTCAATATTGTCGAAGTATGAATTGTAGACAAATAAAATCAAAAAAGGTTGATTTTAAATCAATGTAGATTGCGTTAATTGATTTGTAAGTACAATATTTTTACAAAATATTGCTTATTTCGAGGGGGGAAGTTCCAACCTTAACTGTTAACTCTTACCTCCAGAGCACGACGGATTAGAAATTAACCTCGATTTTTGCGCGCGCGTTGATTGAGCAACTTTCGTTAAGATAGCTGCTAGTAGCGGAAGTGACGAAGAAATGATGTAGATTGCGTTAATTGATTTGTAAGTATAATATTTTTACAAAATATTGCTTATTTTGAGAGTGGAAATTCCAACGTTCACCATTCTAACGGCCATGCGTTTGAACGTATTGGCCGTTTTGAACGGATTCAAATCAGTGAACATTTTCGGCAGTTACGCACGTGCGAAGAGTCTGCCGACCCCGGAAGAGCGGGAGATGGACATAAGCAGCCGAGGAACAGTCAGTTCAAGGTATATAGATATAAGGTAGAGCCACTTGGCTGCGCGAGAAACGGCTTCTGCGCATGACGTCACCATCGAGACACTTTCTCAGCCGCTACAGCTGGTGCCTATGTTGTTGAATTTAAAAACACAACTTTACAGTTTAATATGAATTTATTAATAAAAAAAATTGCATTAAGAAATTTATTAATAATTAAAGTATTAGATATATATATAAGAGAACAGCTATTTTCGTGGTAAAAAACAACGATTCACTTCAGAAAGGGGTCACAGATGTTAATACAATGGAACAAATCTCTTTCTTTGAGAACATGTGGAACCAAATACAGGTAGGTCTCGATTAGTGCGAGTTCGAATAATGCGATATTCGATTAGTGCAACTTATAAAAATGATATCGTTTTTCATTTAGTGCGAGCAAATATTCGATTAATGCAAGTTGTAAGCATAGACCAGTCTTACTAACAAAGATCCATCCCCTTTTATGATGTCAATTAACAAATTAATGTTAATTTTCAGTTAATATCAATAAAACTGGATGAGGAGCAGTCCAAGAACAGTCATTTGGCTTTGAAGGGGTGAAATTGTTATATTCTACTAGTAAACAAATAGAAAACTTGTTAAAAATTTCTCATTGGTTCATTAACTTAGCTAAGTAGTTCTTTCTGGAACTAATTTACTGATTCAATAAAGCTGCAATGCTTAATTGCAAATCAGACTATCTACTCAATTCTCAATCCAGAATTGGTGGCCAGAGGGCGCTCAACTTCTACTTTCGATTTGCTATTTTGGTTTCGATTTGGCGGTTGGTTTGATGATGATATGAGACGCAGTTTCTAGTAAGTTATTAATTTAGATGATGAACAACGATGTAAAATATGAAAATAAATATTTCTTAAACAGTTAGTATTGTGGTTATACATCATGAGGTTGGCTAATGGCCAGAATCTCACAAAGCAAGAACCAATTACCATATTTTACATATAGTTAATATTTCAAATAGTGCGAGAAATTTGTGAGACCCATTATTCGCACTAATCGAGGCCTACCTGTATTGAGCTTTGAAATGAAACCAAGTCTATTTCAAATGGTCAAATTCAAAAAATTCAATCTTGTAGTAATTTCTTGTGTTGTTATTCAGTGATTCATTTAATCAATACTTTTATTTTGTCATCAACATCTTCAACTGACTCTCCAGCACATGGTGCATCTTTAATTTCAAAATTGTCAAAATGAAATTTTGTAAACCAGTTTTGGCACTGACGTTCTGTTAATATATCTTCTCCATACATTTCACATAACTTTTTTCTTACTTGAACAGCATTCTTACTTTTTTGGTAATAAATCAGCAAAACATGCCAAAAATCTCCATTTTATTTTCCATTTTAATATGACACCGAAAAGAAAAATAATTTGTACAGAATCAAAAAAAAAAATTTTTTATAAATAAGCCTTGAAATGTCAGCTGTCAAAATATATAATGACAATAGGGTTTAGAATGAAGTTGGCTGGCTAAAAATAACAACACTCATGGAAAAAATGAAATTACTTTCTGAACAACTTAATTACTAAAATTTTTGCAAATATGAAAATAAACAATACTACAAATATTGTACACAAATAATATATTTTATTTATGAATTAGAAATAAAAAATTAAATAAAACTACATATTTTAAATATTACAACTTATATAAAATATTTACTATATTATTTAGTTATATATTTATATATATAAATATTTTAAAATATAACAAATAGATTAGCACAGTAAGCAGTATCATCAACACATAAAAATATTTTTTATTCAGAAATGCTTTTATCATGGATAACCTCATCAGTTTTCTGTTTAGAATAACAACAGTTAAGAATTAAGTTAACAGAAAATACAACTCACGCTTTCGTTTTTTTAAAAAATAATTCTTATATGCACTTGTTATCAAGCATTATTTATAATTGTGAAGAGGTTAATTCTGACCTATCCTGTTTATTATTTTGTTATGCTCTTTTATCATTTATTGTTATTTTCAATATTATTTAATATATTATATTTTTGTTTAAGAGTTAACTTACTTCCACATTCTCCATCTCAGTACTTAGCAATCACGTGTTATAGAACAGGAATCCATCTTCTGAACAAGCTTTCTCAGTTAGTGACATTATCCAGACTAAATAATTTTACCACTGAGCTTGCAAAGTCGCGAATTAGAACGAATGTCGATATTATTAATTATTAACTAAGCCTAACGGTTCTAGCGACTCTGCAATCCAGAGTTCGGCCTGAGCTCAGGTCTTAAACTAAGTTCTAACTTAATACTAATTAACTACAAAACAATCTAACACAATGTAACTTCTAAACGAAAACGGTAATCGGAACTTATAACTAGAAGTGCCGATTAAGTGTTAGACTAGAACAAAAAAAAACGATGTTAGAACTTAACTAATAATTTAAAGAAATTCTCAAAACAAGTTAGATAATGAAAAATATAAAATTTATTAGACTCAAACACTTACAAAAGTGTTAATAAATGCTTTATTGAAACTCTAATAAAGCCACAAGTAATTAATCAACAAAACTTGTTTAATTCAATTCAAAATCTCAACAATAGATTATTCACAACGAAAAAGAACCTTAAATACTACTTAACTTCTAATACCTCCACGTCCGATACAAACTTCAAACAATAGTCGATCTCTACAAGAAATTCAATTGTCACTTCCACCAATTCTACGTCTGGAAATTCAGCACCTCAAATGCTTGTCGATTGCGTCGTCCTTTTATAGTACTCGAGTGACGAACACCGCCGCACTCGCTCATTTACATACTTATACGTAACAAGTTCAAAGTTATTAGTTTACAGAGTATTTCATTTATGTCATTATCTTTACAATTAATTTATATATCGAACAAAATTACTGATACGGATCATTCTTATTTTCACATATCAGTTCAGTGGTAAATATTATGTAGATACGACATTATTAACCGGGATAGCTCTTCCGGATACGGGTTCCGATCCCGTGTCACGTGATTGCCAACGACGGAGGCGGAGAACGTGGGAAGTAAGTTAACTCTTCAACTAAAATATAATACGTTAACATATAAGAAAATAACGATAAATAAATAATAGAGTGCATAATAAAATAAAAATAGGACAGGTCCAAGTTAACTTCCTCACAAGCTGATGTGAGAAAATAAGAATGATCTCGTATTGATGTTTTGTTTGATATATAATTAAACTGTAAAGAGGATGACATGAATTGATTACTCTGTAAACTAATAAATTTGGTATTGTTATGCGTATTTATGTAAATGTAGCCAAGCTTGGGACTGTACGTCACTCAGTATAAAAGCCTATGTATCCAACAACACAGCGAGGTATAGGTATCAAGTGAAGTTGGCTGAGTGATGATTGAATTCTTGTAAAGATCTACAGTTGCTTGAAGTTTGTATCGGCAATGGATGTATTAGAAATTAAGTAGAATTTAAGATGTTGTGAATAACTTGATTTTTGGATATTTGAATTTTGATTAAATAAGTTTTGTTGGTTATTTGAATCTGCTTTACTATTGTTTAATTAAAACGTTATTTATACTTTTTTAAGTGTTTTGAGTCTAATAAATTTATATTTTTGTTATTTAACTTGTTCTAAGAAGTTAATCAATTTATTATTGATAGTATAAATTTCTAACATTGTTTTATCGTTTAGATCTAACACTTATTTGTTACTTCTAGTTATAAGTTTCAGGTTGTTTTGCCAATTAGATGTTAAATTTAGATAGATTGTTTCTGACTTGATTATATTTATTTTAGAAAGTAGTAAAAGACCTGAGCTCAGGCCAAACTCTGGATTTGCAGAGTCATTTAAACAGTTAGGTTAGATTATTATTAGATTTAATTATTATTATTATTATTGGTCGTTGTTTTGCACAATTCAGAAATGTGAATTAAAATGTAAAAAAATAATTATTATAAATTAAAACTTAAAAATCAAGTTTAAAAATATATATGAACTGTACAATTCAATCATTAGTATTTAATCACACATTCCCATGTTGGTGGAATAGTTTTGCTATTTTTATTATTTATAATTGTTTCATTTTCACTCCTTTTTATAATTTCTATTGTTTCAGCTATCCATAAGTCCTCTTTATTGCCTTGATTTTTATTATTATTTTAGCCTTATCCCATTGTATTTCTACATTACATTCGTAAGCATATGTCACTAGTGCTGTTGTTAAATTAACTTTTTTAATATCATCTGTGTTCTTTGATTTTATCTTTGAAATTCCTCCCAGTTGCACCTATTTAAGCTTTATTTTGTCCTGTATTTATGTCAGGCAATGGGATTTTTGTATATGCCCGACTTGTATTGATCATCGTATTTGTCTTTATCGTTCCTCAGTATATCATAGGCACTCTTTTATATGCTTTCTTATAGTTACCTTTCTTAAGAATTCTTTTAACTTTTCTGTTGCTAATTCTAATGCCATCTATTAATTGATAATTGAACTTTAATTTTTACTAAATTCTTGAAATTTAAAATTATCCTTGACTTAAAATTGAACAAGGAATTTCAAGTTTCTGTTGTGATGCTCAACTAGTTAGATTACCAAGGCAATCAACAGATTTCCAGGTTTGGAAAGCTTATATCCTAACTAATTCAAAACATGTATTCATTCATCTGATATTGGCCTAGTCTGATAAATGTTCTGAATTAGTTAGAATATAAGCTTCCTGAAATTGGAATCTGTTGGTTGCCTTGGTAGTCTAACTGGTCAAGGTCTCAAAATAGAAACCTGAAGTTCCCAATTCAGTTCTGAATCAAAGCAAATTTTTAATTTTGAGAATTTAGTAAAAATTAAAGTTCAGTTATTAATAACTGCTGTTAGCCCAAAATTGGCTGAAAATAGCAAGTGTCATGCCAAAAAGATTTCTGAAATAAAGATTATTCCTGCTTAAGTGCTGTGGTGTTTGTATTATTTTTCTGATAGAAGCAGAGATATGGATTTAAATTATTAAATTATATTATTAATCCAACAAATGGTGGTACCATAATATAATTATTAAAACAATTACTAAAATTGCAGTTTAGTTAAAAAATAATACATTATGGGTAAATTTGGCTTGTTTAGATTATTTTGTTGCTATTTATCATTTTGAAATATTTTATTATCCATCATTAGTATTATAGATCTCTGAAGTTAGTTTTATTTGTATGTAATTATACATTTTATAACAAGTTTTATTATAATATCACATTATGTGAAATATTTCTCAACAAAATTTGATAGTTTGCACTTGATCTAATGATCGCTTTATATCTGTTAGCATTTTTCTCTTTTATCTTTATTTATTTAAAGTGTTGAAACCAAAATATTGGCTAATATCTAACATTTAAATTATATAATGTTATTTAAAGTGTTTAAGGATTGTCTTATTAACTTTATTTGTGAATAAGATTTGTCAAACTGTTTAGACATTATTTATATAATCTCCAAGATACCATGGTAACCAGAAGGCATGCTACTTCCTTTCCCAATTAGCCATCTTGATTTTTCTCATTTAATAGCAGATAATGAAATTGTAAAGTCACAATATTTAAGTTTAGCAATAATCTAAACCAAATGGCTTTAACAACTCTGCAAATCCAGGGTCTGGTCTGAGCTCAGATTTTTGAGAATAATCTAACATTAACTTGCAAAGTCACGAATTCTAACGAAGATCAATAATACTAATTACAAAACTAAACCTAACAGTTCTGGCAACTCTGCAATCCAGAGTTCGACCTGAGCTCAGATCTTCTTCTAAACTCTAATTTAAAAATAATTAACTTCAAAACAATCTAACAACAAACTAACGTTAGCCAGCAAAAAACAAAACCGGAAGCCGGAACTTACAACTAGAAGTACCAATTAAGTGTTAGATCTAAGAACAACAAAACAATGTTAGAAACTTATTCTAATAAATTAAATTTAAAAAAAAATAAAATTATGATATATAAATGATACAAAAACAGAGTAGAATATTATATCAGAATATAAACTAACTTAACTGCTCTTCTAGGCTTATACGTGTATTAGACAATTCAAACTTAGCACAAATGAGCAGGCCTATTTAAAGATAAATACTTTATTTACCAATAAAACTTGTTTAATCCAATTCAAATATCAACAAACAACTATTCACAAGAAAGAAATCTTAAATACTAAATCCTTAGGAAAAAAAATAAAATTATGATATATAAATGATACAAAAACAGAGTAGAATATTATATCAGAATATAAACTAACTTAACTGCTCTTCTAGGCTTATACGTGTATTAGACAATTCAAACTTACTTGTTAGCACAAATGAGCAGGCCTATTTAAACATAAATACTTTATTCACGAGGAATGTTTTCGGCTTAACTCAGCCCTTTTCAACTCAACAAATACAATTTTTCTTTTGGAATATTCCAAAACAAAAACTGTATTTGTTGAGTTGAAAAGGGCTGAGTTAAGCCGAAAACATTCCTCGTGAATAAAGTATTTATGTTTAAATAGGCCTGCTCATTTATATCAGAATAAACAGAAAATGTATTGACAATTATTAACTTGACTATAACAATCAAGAAATAGCATCATCAGCAAGCAAATATATTTATTACCAATTATGCTGAAAGCACTTATTTTCCTATGATGTTGTTATTATTTGGAACAAAGGACTAGATAATAGAAGACAATGGATAAACAAACAATTGACATTTATTGTAAACACCTAACTTATTTGTCAAACATTAAAACAAGTAGATCAAACAGATATTTTTATTATGTTAGATAAGTAGATCTCATACTGGAATCTATTTAGCTAATAATGTTATTATTTGGAACAAAGGACTAGATAATAGAAGACAATGGATAAACAAACAATTGACAGTTATTGTAAACACCTAACTTATCTGTCAAACATTAAAACAAGTAGATCAAACAGATATTTCTATTATGTTAGATAAGTAGATCTCATACTGGAATCTATTTAGCTAATGTAATAGAAATATAGGACTCCCAGACTCATAATAGCAATATTTATAATGAAAATTCATATTTATGATTGCTGCAATCAAATATTTTGCAAAGGTACACTAAATAGCTGCATAGTAAAACTGTTCACTCATTACTTAGATAAGACTCCCAGACTCATAATAGCAATATTTATAATGAAAATTCATATTTATGATTGCTGCAGTCAAATATTTTGCAAAGGCTAAATAGCTGCATAGTAAAACTGTTCACTCATTACTTAGATCTGAATTCAATTCTGCATTTCAGATGTTGCTGGTAGAATTCCAAGTTCATCCCTACAGCAGGGATTCCCAAAGTTTTATCTAGGTGGTACAAATTGTAAATTCCAAAATATTTGGCGGACCAAAAAAAAAAAAGTTATGGAAAAATACGTTCAAATCAATAAAAAGTTAAACAGAAGGGAAAGATTTATACTAATTTTATAACATAATTGTTCTTTATTTATGACAATAATTACTTTTTATTACAAACTGTTTAAAATAACACATTTTCAAAAATAATTAAACAAAAATAACTAAATAATTTCAAATAAAAAAAGAAAAAATAAGAAATTCATCAATCTTAAGTCTGTGACTTATGTTGCTGTTTTCTTATAATATCATCGAGTCTTGGTTCTGAGTTGGTTGAATGTATTCTTAACACCACTTGTAAATGTTTATTAGTTTTGATCTCAATTTGGACTTATTAACACTCATGATTGAGAAAGTTTTTTCACTTATATATATGTGAAAAAACTTTCTCAATGCATATTTGGAAGCTAATTTTATAACATAATTGTTCTTTATTTATGACAATAATTACTTTTTATTACAAACTGTTTAAAATAACACATTTTCAAAAATAATTAAACAAAAATAACTAAATAATTTCAAATAAAAAAGGAAAAAATAAGAAATTCATCAATCTTAAGTCTGTGACTTATGTTGCTGTTTTCTTTTAATAATATCATCGAGTCTTGGTTCTAAGTCGGTTGAATGTATTCTTAACACCACTTGTAAATGTTTATTAGTGTTGATCTCAATTTGGACTTATTAACACTCATGATTGAGAAAGTTTTTTCACTTATATGTGAAAAAACTTTTTCAATGCATATTTGGAAGCACTTAAACATGTATTTTTTAACTGAACAATTATTAATTATAATATGATAAAATTTATTTATTTTTTGTAAAAATGTAAATTATCTCTATGAATTTAAGATTGTGGATAATCTTACATCGTGGGCTGCATTACTAGGGTTTGTGGGCCGCACTTTGGGAATCCCTGCACTATAGTTTTGATAGAGTCGATTCTTGTATTAGCACATAATGATTTGCTGGATAATTGCACACTAAAGAAATAGCTCGCCGCAGAGATATTCAGATTCAATTTTGGGTCCTACACTTTTAGTTTTTTCTCAGAAAGTGTTTAGATTCAGTCCATTGAATTCCATTCTTCATTTATCGTTTATATCCATTACAAGTGTGGAGAGCCAATCCAGGAATATTGCTGTTAAAATGTAAATTATCTCTATGAATTTAAGATTGTGGATAATCTTACATCGTGGGCTGCATTTCTAGGGTTTGTAGACCGCACTTTGGGAATCCCTGCACTATAGTTTTGATAGAGTTGATCCTTGTATTAGCACATAATGATTTGCTGGATAATTGCACACTAAAGCAATAGCTCGCCGCCGAGATATTCAGATTCAATTTTGGGTCCTACACTTTTAGTTTTTTCTCAGAAAGTGTTTAGATTCAGGCCATTGAATTCCATTCTTCATTTAATGGTTATATCCATTACAAGTGTGGAGAACCAATCCAGGAATATTGCTGTTGCTTAATAATCACAAGCTGCAAAGTTGCATAAAACAAGCAAAACAGAGAGAGAATAAACTTTCATATCTTAGAAAATTTAGGATCCACATATAACTTATCTTTATGAAAAATTTTAGTTAATTGCTAAACATTTTCTAATTTTCAACCATAATTAGAAAAGAAAACGAAACAGAAATACTGAAAATTTTATATCAACAAAACATTATTATATAGCTTGTAGTAAAATACAGTAATGTAATTTATATACTAATTAAAAAGAATAAAAATGGGAATAATAGATAAAATATTTATTATAATAATCTTAAAAAATACAATTTGTCATCTATCATCATCTTGTTTCCCACACTATATAACAAGTATATACTAATTAAAAAGAATAAAAATGGGAATAATAGATAAAATATTTATTATAATAATTTTAAAAAATACGATTTGTCATCTATCATCATCTTGTTTCCCACACTATATAACAACAAAAGTTATTTACTTTATTATGTTTTGCTATATTGAAGATCTTTTAAATATTAAACCAATAATTAGGATTTTGTAAATCAAATGGATATATAGTTTACATAAACAATAATTTTTGTTTTACTATTTTTGAATATTTTCATAGATATAAAAAAAAGTAAAAATTAAATGAAAAATTTGTTGAAAATTAAATGATTCATCAACATTTGCTTTTGTAATTACAGGAAAGAACATAACATAAACAGGAAATGCTATACAATACTACATCTATATTATCAATTTATTCATATATTTTTTTATTCTACGATTTTATTTTTCATTTTGGATGATTCCAAATTACACTGTTCACAATAATTTTAACACCAAAAATAGTTTTTGATTCTATCTTTTATATTTATTGTAATTTATTTTGCTATAAAGCATATATATTTGAAGTTTAATTATCATACTCATATATATCCAACATTTTCAGAAGAGTCATATATTGAATTGTTGCAGGTTTATAGTTTAATATTGTTTTTGCAACAGAATCATAAATAAAAATCCAACAGCTTATAGAAAGGCAAATTTGATCAATAAATTTTGATTTGTTTTAAATTTATTTAGATTGCATTACTTTTTAAACTCCTAAATTTTAAAATTGTTAACAATGTAAAAATATAAATAAAATTAATTTATAAATTACTGATAATATAAAAATGATGGTATAAAAACTCAATCAATTTTTTATATATTATTATTGTCCAAGTTAATACAATAGAGTCCCAATTATCTAAGGCAGGGATTGGCAACTGGTAGCCCATAAATTGTTGACCATACATAACATGTGTCCCATATGTTGAATTATTTGAATAATGCATTTTACAATATGAATAATAAATTAAAAATAATTTTATACTTATACTTCATGACAATGCCATGCAACTTGGCACGAGTTATCAGGAGTGAGGATAACAAAGGCGATCTCATACCTCAGGTTATAAAGTGGACAAAGATAATTTGGCTAAGGAAAACAACTGCAAAAGTCACATTAAACAAGGAAACAAACATATTGTGATACATAAACTATATTATTTTGTTTTTACATGATAACTTTTCATTCAGTTCCATTTTAAAATGTTTTATATTCCATATTTTAAATATTTCTTGTATTTTTTAAGATTTATATAATAAAAATTGATAAATATTTTTCAATTATTATTTTCTCTTAATTAAATGCTTGTGTTCCTATTATTAAAAATGAAAGTTGAATGTGGCCCATAAGTCTGAAAAGAGTGCCAACCTGATCTAACATAATATGAGAAGCAATGCAGTAGAGAGAGTATAAAATAATCAAAGATTTGAATAACATGGAGGGTTTGGCAAAATTTATTAAATAAATTGGATTTGAATATATTAACAAGACAATGTTACACTATTTTCAGATAAATTATATATTTAATAAATAAGTCTAAAGTGTTTTCCGTAAATTCATCAGCTATATAGATATGGAGTGGAAGAACATTAGTGAATATATGGTGTAAAAAAAAATTGAGCTGTTTTCCTGTGTCATTTATTATACTAGGACAGAAGTGAAAAATCTATGGCACAATGATAAATTTTTTGGGCATGTAAAACTTAAATTGTTATACTTTTATATAATCTAAACATCAAGGGAACTTTATACCAAATAATCTAAATTTTTCTAGCCAAATTATAGCCCATTAAACTTTAATGGTAACTTTTAATGATTATAACAAATTCATTAATAAAATAATAATTATTCTAATTATGAGATGGCACTAACATTAGTTTAAATTCGTTCTAATCATTAAAAGTTACCGTTAAAGTTTCAAGGGCTATAATTTGGCTAGAAAAATTTAGATTGTTTGGTATTGAATTGTTATATTGTCTAAAATGCTCACAATTTTGTGTGACAACATGTGAAGGATAGATTTTACAAAAATTAACCAATTCTTGGCAGGCATCCTTAACATCTTACATGCCATTGACAATATATGCTATTCTAGGTCATTTACCATAAAATGCCACTGATGGATATGCCATGCTCAACAGAAACAAACAATATAATTTTACAATTGCACATATCCTAATCCAGGGGTGTTCAACCCGTCGATCGATCACGGAGCAATTTTTACTCGATCTCTTGTTTATTCCTCTTTACTTACAAATTTAATTAAAATAAAACAATAATTTATTTATCATTATTTTGTATTATTTTTTAATTCTCTTTAAGCATATTTATCATTATTTTGTATTATTTTTTAATTCTCTTTAAGTGTATTGTTATTTTTATCTATTTTTCGTTAAAATTATCAAATCAGTAATTTTTATCATGATTTGGAAGTACACACATGAAAAATTTCCAATATTAATTGGTACTGCACAAAAAATTCTGTCTTGTTTTGGATCGACATACTTATCAGAATTCACTTTTTCAAATATAAATGTCATAAAAAATCAAGAAATCAAATTACAAATGATCACTTGGATGATTGTCTACCATTGGCCACTTCCTCATATCAACCTGATGATGAAAATATTGAGCTCCAAACAATGCCAAATTTCACATTAATTTTTTTTAAAAAAATCAACCAGCATTTCTTGTGACTTGTGAGTTTATAATCAATCTGTTGTTTTTCTAACTTTGATTTTCCAAAATAGAAAAATAAATATTTTATTTTAATATATTTGTTTCATTTATATATTAAAATAAATTAAAAGTGATAAATAAATTTTTAAATACACAAATAAAATTTTTAGTTTCTTTAAAGTTTTTAAGACTGGAAGAGTAGATCCTCTGAAGTGAGTGAGTGCATTTAACTGCATAGTTGTGCGTAATCAGATGGGAACTACCACGCAGATACAAAAAATTATAAAATACAGTGAAACCCTCGCGTGCGTTCCCGTATCGTACAACTTTCCCGCTTTAATGTCTATTTTCGGAAGTCTGAGCATTTTCCTATACTTGCAATGTAAAATTTTGCATCTTCCCTACGTTTTAATTATATAACTTTTTTATTATGACGTCATCAGAGTTTTCATTCGTGCGTTTTCCCGGCTCGTTCGACTTTTCGGGCCGGTCCCCGAAATGTTCCGACTTTTCAGGCCGGTCCCCGAAAAGTTTCAAAATCGGGGTTTCACTGTAATTTTCGGGCCGGTCCCCGAAAAGTTTCAAAATTGGGGTTTCACTGTATTTACCATTTTATTAATATTCTTAATAAAATGTTCGGGCCGGTCCCTGAAAAGTTTCAAAATCGGGGTTTCACTGTATCAGGTTTTTTTTTTTTTGGCATATTTTACATCCCTTTCCAATCAGGGAGATTACTAAGGAGGGCAGTTTTAACCACGGGCTGTACCCACACCCATAGAGGGGAGCCAGATTGTGAAGGATAGGGATTGATTGTGAAGTTTTTTTGGGGGACGGGCTGGGCCAGCATCCCGAAAAAATTTTTCAGAAGATATCAGACCTGGGGCGAGAATCCGGGTCCTCCTGTGTGGCCCGCTGACAGCATTACCAATCAGCCATCCGGCCACTTAGATATCAGATTGGGGAACGTCATCTATATAAGAGTAGATTGCTAAATAACTTATTATAGAAAAGTAGCTCACATTGTAAAAAAGATTGAACACCTGTCGTAATCAGTTTATTGCAGTTATGTTTAGGGTTTTCAAATAAGTTAGTATAATGAATTTCTAATGATGTTTCTAAATGTTTTCTGGCCGAAATTTCTTATTTTTAATGGTTTTTATGAAAATCTATTTAGTTGAATATTTTTTGGAAAATTTGCTTTTTCCTTTCTTTCTTTCTCTATATTCTACATTATTCTGTTTATGTTGTTCTGATCATATGTTGAAATAAAGTTAATTACTCAAATTTTTGCAAAAATGAATTTTTTATAGTATGAACTATAAAATATTCAAATTTAATTATTATAGATAATATGAATTTTGCTTAATTCTGTTAAAACAGGAAATATTTTTTTGATTTTTTACTTCATTTTCACTGTATTTTTGTCAAAAACCAGAAAATATTAATATAAACAAAGATTGCAATTAAAAAAGACATGGCACTTTTAATGGCAGATCTTTGTTTTTTACTGCCACATTTTTCTTATGCTTTTTTTGTCAAGCCTATTACTTTGAAAGTGTACTTTCAAAGTGGAGTGAGAGTCAACTATTGGAGAGTCCAATAAAAGCAAAAGAAAAATATTATAGCTGTTTATGTACGAGAGGAGACAATTTTTATTTGTTTACATTAGGTTTTTAATATAAATTCAAAAATTTATAAATTGTTAAATCAAAAACTATTGAAATTAAGGAAAACATATCAATATAAATTAATAATAATAATGGCAATATTTCACTAAATTTATGTAAGTTTAAAAATAATTATGCAACTAATTTCATTTCAACTATTCATTAATTATTTTAATTAATGAATATAATTAAGATGTTAATTAATATTTATTAATCAAAATTTGCATATTAATTAGTTTTCATTGATTTTTTAAATATGGCCCAATTTTCTTCATTTATGGCAGTGGTGATTAATCTTTTTAGATTTGAGTGCTACTTTTCATTTCAAAAATCACTGGCAGTCAATTTTATAGAATATACTATAGTATATAGTCTATAAAATATACTACCAGTGATTTAAATCAACAATTCAAACAACAGTAACAATTTTCAATACAGAAAATATGACACAGATGATCGTGGACTAAATAAATAATAAATAAATAAATAATTTCTGAAAATTGCAGCAAAATTTTTTCATTCATGGCTCATTTTGTTCAGAGGATTTGTTGCTATCTAAAAATATTAACTATTTGTTGAATGGCTAAAATTTCCTATTAAAAAAAAATTGTTTTTGTCATTCTCGTGTATGTAATGAAAAGTTACTAACAAAAAATAAAACAATAAAAAAATGTTTACATTGTTAGAAAGAGAATGAAAAATGCAATAAACAATGAAAATTTCATAAAATTTTTTGAAATTAAGCAAGATTTCACAATTTTAATTTTCTTTTGCATATCAAGGAATAATTTCAAAATATAGTCAGCAGTGAAAGGGTTAAAACAGATATCTGGTGATTAAAGCTAACAAAAACATTAATGGGATATTGTACAACTGAATTATAATGATGAATTCTTGAACTAACATTAGTTGTGAAAACAATATGAGATATTTATTTCATAATTTGATTTCAGTAAAACATTTTTCAAAAAGTTATTCTAATCATTGTTTACATTATTTCTTTTTTTCTTATTCTTCCTTTACCGATAAAATTTAGCAATGAATTAGTGCAAAAGTTAAGAAAATCTAGATTTTTTAATTTTTATTATTAATAATTGTAATACGTTTTGTGACTTTAATACTTATCAAATACTCAAATACTTATCAAAGGAGAATAAACTAGCATTATAAGCTGCTAACATTATTTCTTTTTTTCTTATTCTTCCTTTACCGATAAAATTTAGCAATGAATTAGTGCAAAAGTTAAGAAAATCTAGATTTTTTAATTTTTATTATTAATAATTGTAATACGTTTTGTGACTTTAATACTTATCAAATACTCAAATACTTATCAAAGGAGAATAAACTAGCACTATAAGCTGCTATAATATATCAAAATTATTTATAAGTAAATGTAAACTTAATAAAATTGTCAAAAAATTTCTTCTTAATCTTTTAAAATAAATTTTTACATTACACAGCAGATATAGTTTTCTCAATATGGATTTTACAAAATTTTTCTAAAATGATGATTTTTCCCTTATTGAATATAATAATGTCAAATAATGTTTAAACTTAAAAAAAAATATATTTACAAGCTTTAAAATTTTATTAAGAAATACATCCTATTATGTTCACAAGAAATTTCTCTTTTATTGTAAGTTTAATAGAAAATTGTTTTTGTTGTCAATTATTATTATTAAAATGATATTTCCAAGCCTCATTTTTTACAAATTTTGGAACATTGAAACAATGTATTTCATTTTTAAGGCAGTTTCTTTGCAAACAAGTACAGTTGGTCGTTGACTTATGACCAATTTCCATTCTGACTGACAGATCATAAGTCAATCTGATCGTATGTTGACCATATATTTATTAACAATATTTTTTAACCTTTCTAATCTTTTTATCATCTTTATAATTTTTTAAATTTACTGAAATAAAAATTTAATTTTAATTTCAGTAGAATTTTAATTAATACACCACATGCAACAAATGCTTGAAAGCAACTGATTATATGTGAGAGAGAAAGGGCACTGCCGGCATGTGTGGGAGGCCTTGTTGCCAGATGCTCCCATAGTTATTGTACACACAGTTGTCTGATTTATTATTAATTTATTTATAATTTATTTTTTTATAGTCGTAAGTCAACGACAAGTGTAATCATTTATAGACAAACCATTTTTGAGGAAAAAATTTTTTGTGGTAAAAAATAAATCAAAATGATATTCAGAAATATTAATTCAATGAATTTGAATAAGTTTCCTTTAGATAAAAAAGGATATTTTTCTTATTCAAATTTTGCAATTAAAAAAAAACTTTTAACTTTAAATATGTGAATTTTTGATTTGATATTTAGAATATTTGACTGAAATAATAACCATCATTAGAAGTATTTTAAGAATAGCATTAAATAAGAAAAAGATAAATACATTTATATCATATTCACTTAGTGATAGTTTTAAAGACAAAGAAAATTAAAAAAAAAATTAAACTGTTAAAACTGCTTGCATTTGTCAAATTCAGAAAACACTGTTGTTCAAAATAAGGCTTTTTTGTTGCAGACTCAACAAAGAATATAACCTTTATCTTCAACCATCCTAATAATGCAAAAAATTTTTTAGTTATGTCTTGAATCTGCATTATCTATTGATTTATGTGTATTTTATAAGCCACAAGATAAAATAAATTTATAAAAAAGAATATTTTATTGATGAAAATAATAATTACTTAAAAATGGGCATTAAGTAACAGAAGTAAGAATTAACATGCAAAAAAATACAAAACTAATAAATAGTAAGAGGAGGAAATGTCATAAACAAAAATAATTTATAAACTGTTAATGCCTAAAATCTATGTTAATAGTTTAGTTAGCCATTACAGTGGATTCATGATTTTACAAATCTCCAATTTATGAATTACACATTTTTACAAACTATTTAATAATGTTAATTAATGCCATTTCCTTTTATGAACTATTTTGGAAGTTCGTATGAATTCCTAAAATCGAGAGTCGACTATACTTTCCTTTCAGCATAATAAATCTTAATTATTCCAGTTTTTAATTTATTAGACTATCCCATTAATATTTATAAATACAAGAATCCCTTGATTAGTGCGGTTAATAAATCCTTGCAATATACCGCATATATCAAAACAGCACTAATCAAACTAAAAAACCAATGGAAATAATTATAATGAATCCTGAAAAATATCAAAATTATAAACATATATTTTTCCTCTCTCAAAATGTATCTATATCGCATTACATGTACTTTAAATCGTTGATGAATATGTATAGGTATTTAAAAATTTATAGTAAGAATTAAAATTTATATTTTTCACAAAAATTTATGCAATTTTGTAAAAAATTATTTTTTACAAAATTGCATAAATTGTAAAAAATAATTCATCCATAGACATCTAGTATTGGAGAGGAACTGAAGGCCAGGCTGGCTATTTAATATTGTAATGGCTATTATTAGGTAGTTTCAATTCATGCTAAATTTATTAATAAATAAAATTATGAATGAATTTAAAATGTAACAATTAAATGACGAAAGTTGTAATATTAACAGAATTAAAAAATAAATAAATTTATTGCAGTACTTTAATCATGTAGACTACAATCCACAAGATTTGGTTGTCAACCCTTCAGAGGATTTGCAAAAAAAATTCGTACTTGTTGGAGTGCACTAATCAAATTTGGCACTGCATATATCAACAGATGGTCTCAATTTTTTTTTTTGCATACTAATCAAAACCGCATTATTCAAATCCGCACTAATCAAAGGATTCCTGTAATTCAAATATAGTTTGACATATAGTTCTTGAGGATTGCAAAAAATCTTCATTAAGAAACTAATCATGAAATGTTAAAATCTCTCATTAAATTCAAATGATTTATTCTTTCATAATTTAGAAGTTTACTGATTGAACATTAATAAGTGTTGCATAATTTCCAGTTATCATATCTTAAAATGATAAAATGTGGTAACTAATTATGAAGATTTTTTTTTATTGAAGTCAAACATATTCCATATGGAATAATATCTGTTCTTGATGCCTATACTTCTTTAAATATAATAAAAATATTGCATTCACTATGACAGAAGATATGCTCTGATTGGATTATTAAAAACAAGATTTTAATTGACTGGCAGCATTTTCAAATTTTCACATAAAACTAACAAAAACTGTTAAGTAAATTAGATTAAAACAAATGAACAGTAGTGAAGCACTGTTGAACCCAATGTACAAAGACAGCCTCTGATTTAAGTAATCTCAATCTTGAATTTGTGCAATTTCAAATTTATACAAATTTTCCACAAAAATAAATAAATGATAGTGATAAAATATTAAAATAATAAAATTTCCAAATTTTAAATACAAAAACAGCCATTTTTAGCAAGGCTATATTATTATTGTAAGCTACTGTCAATTAATTATTGTTAATAGTAAAATTATATTTCACAATGATTGATTGTTTTAGGTTTAATAGTACAAGGGCCTCTGGGTCAAACTGCATCAAAGTCAACAAAATACTAACACTATAAAAAAATAAATCAGTACCAATTAAATAATAAATGAATAAAAGATAGATTGAAGAGTGATTTAAATGATCACAAACAAAAGCAAAGCATTACAATAAAAAGAAAAGGAAAAGCAGTAACATTTTTAAGAAAACAAACTATATTACATTGAATTTTATTTTTTAAAATTATTTTATTATAAACTATTAAATTATATTTGATCCATATATAGTACGAGAGTTGACTATATTTGCAATTTTGTAGCATATTCATTATCTACAGGGGGCGAAAAGTGCTGGGGGCGAAATGTTCTGGGGGCGAAATGTTCCGGGGCGAATTGTCAGAGGCGAAATGCAGGGGCGAATTTTCCGTAAACCATATATATATTATATTAAAATTGAATTATAATTAACTTCAGTAAAAATAAGATACATTATTGTAAAAATGTACAATGGTTTATATCAATATTCAATAAATGAATCACTTAAATATATAGTTTTCAATTAAAAATAACTTACTTTGGATATATCCCTGTTCCTCGAAGAAGGAATGAACCCATTGTGAACCAAACTGTGCTGCATATAGTTAATTTTCTTTTTTGAGATATTTCATAATCTTTAGCTCGGTCTGGAGGTCCAGTAAATTTTGTGACAAAGAATAATAAAGCAGTTATGACAACATAAGTAACAATTATGCATATCCAAACTTCTTTAGTGAATACATATAGAAAAAAGAATGGTGTATTGCCAAGTGGATTACTGTCCCAGCTTCCAGGTTTCTTTATCATCAGACTAATACCAATTGTTTGAAATGGTATACTGAAATGTACAACTTTACTTCTCTTGCTTGTTACTGTTAATGGTGCAATGGCAAGAGCTGCCCTCTGAAAAAAATAGAGAAACATTTTATTTTTGAAAAAGAAAATTTTATATATATATTTTTCTAAATAAGAATATATTCATTCAGATTATTTTTCTGTTTTTTAAATAAAAATCTGAAAAATACTTTATTATAAGCAGTTTATTATATTTCTCCTAATAAGCAGTTTATTATAAATATAAGCAATTATTAAGCAGTAATTATAAGCAGTTTATTATAAATATCTATTTTGTATTTATAATAAATTACTTAAAATAAACTATTATTTAGACTGGATATTTCAATAAGTATGTTAAGGAGAAACTGCTTTCAAATTACACTATTTTCATCATTCATTGATTATAGCAACTTTCCAAACATATATATACAGTATATATATTAGCAAATTTTTTAAATATATACGGTCTATATATATATATATAGACCGTATATATTTAAAAAATTTGCTAATAAATATATATATTTATTTAATATATATTGAGAGAGGGAATTTAATAAATTCCCTCTCACTTTATTCCTATTTCTGTCCATGTCTGTTTCAAAAAAAAAAATAAGCTTTTGACTTTTGCATTGCTGATAGGTATGGACATTACTAGTTGAATTATTAAATATATGTTGCATAGATTAACTTTATTCAAAACATAAACTCACTTTTCAAAAACATATTTGAAGTACAATAAATATATAGAATCATAAAAAATATTGCACATAATTTGTAAAACTTTTTTTTTAATACGTACCAATAAAAATTTTATAGACTGAATATTCTATCAACTCAAATATTTAATGTTTAGTGCATATTTAGTTATTGTTTGTGGAACTCTATTGTGTATTCTATACACAATATTGTTTAGTATACATTTAGTGTTCCAATTTGATTTTGGAACATTAAATGTAAGGTTCCAAAATCAAATTGTGTGAGTCAGAACTGATACCTGGCATAATATAATCTCTATATATTATTTTTCAATTAATAGTAATAAACCTAACAAAAGCTGAGCATATAAATTTGAATTTATGGCATGGATTGTGCATTAGATGGATTCTTGTCATATCTAAATATCTAAACAGACAAAGAATATAATGGTTATTTTTAGCAAAAATTGGATAATCATAATTTCATTGGATACTTTTCACTTTTCTTTTATTATTGTACACTTTGTCAGTACTTATTGATATATATTTAATGCTATTTATCTAATTTCCAAAATTTTAAATATACCTAGATCATGAATACAGAAAAACGTAAAGAATTATTGGATATAAAAATCTATATAAATTGATACAACAATGAAGAATGAATAGAGTAAAAATTTATAATAATTGATGATCCACCTGACAATCTGATTTCATTGAATGTGTCTCAATAAAATTTATAGACAGATAATTGTGTTTTAAAATTTGCTATAAAAAATAGAATTTTACGATAGCTGCAAAAACTTGCAATGAACATTTTATATAAAGTTGTTGATTTTTTCCTTATATTTTTTTTATGAAAAGTATTGAGGGAGTATATTTTTGCAAATTTATATTTGTGCAAATATAAATTTGCACAAAACTTATATTTGAACTAATTTACTTTGTTCTTTAATTACCGTAATTAATATATTTCTAATTAAGCTAATGAATAAGATTTTGAACAATAATAATTTTGTTAGTATTCATATCTAATAGTAGAAGAGAAATCTATATTGGATAATATATATGTCAATAGTATAAAAGAATAATATATAAAAAAATTATTCTACAATAAAAAATAAACATAAAATATCCTGTATTTTAATTGTTTCTTTAATATTTGGACTTTTTTTTAATATTCAATGTGACAACAAGTCTTCAGAAAAACATAATCTACTATCTCAACCATTCCTAAACAAATAATTTTATTGTAATAATTCAGTAATAAAGTCTTTCCAAATCTATGTTTATAAGACATTTTATACTTATTTTTGACTGTAAAATATGCCTGTTCATTTGTGCTATTGACTTATGGATTGCCCTATATATACTATATAAACAAATCTATATTGGATAATATATATGTCAATAGTATAAAAGAATAATATATAAAAAAATTAATCTACAATAAAAAATAAACAAAATATCCTGTATTTTAATTGTTTCTTTAATATCTAAACCTAACAAAAGCTGAGCATATAAATTTGAATTTATGGCATGGATTGTGCATTAGATGCTATTAGGATTCTTGCCATATCTAAATATCTAAACAGACAAAGAATATAATGGTTATTTTTAGCAAAAATTGGATAATCATAATTTCATTGGATACTTTTCACTTTTCTTTTATTATTGTACACTTTGTCAGTACTTATTGATATATATTTAATGCTATTTATCTAATTTCCAAAATTTTAAATATACCTAGATCATGAATACAGAAAAACGTAAAGAATTATTGGATATAAAAATCTATATAAATTGATACAACAATGAAGAATGAATAGAGTAAAAAATTTATAATAATTGATGATCCACCTGACAATCTGATTTCATTGAATGTGTCTCAATAAAATTTATAGACAGATAATTGTGTTTTAAAATTTGCTATAAAAAATAGAATTTTACGATAGCTGCAAAAACTTGCAATGAACATTTTATATAAAGTTGTTGATTTTTTCCTTTAAACAAAGCAGTTTACCCATTTGATTTGTTATGAAAAAGTCATTTTCCCAGCACTACTAATATACTCGCTTTTCATTTTCTATTTTACGTTTTTTTCATTCATTTCACAAATACAACGAATTCATGGTAAAATAAAAATAAAATTGAATTAAACAGTAAAATAAAATTAAAACAGAATCTCACAACAACGGTCACACAACCACTGAAATGATGAGTGTTAGAAACCAAAAAATATCTAAAATACAATCACAATTCAAAACTTTAAACTGAAATAGCTAAAACTAAAATTGAAGTGATTGAAAGTCTTATAAAAGTGTCATGTCATTGATAGCTTGTTAATCATCAAATAATTACTAATAATTAAGAACAATCAATTAGTTGAGTTAATATAATTCAATTTTAGGATTCTTTTTATTAATCTCTTAAAAAAGTAATAAATAAAAGTGGAAAAACATTAAAAAGTAATAATATCACAAATCGTGAAAGCCTCGCGGGCAGCACAAAATGGCTTGGCGGGCCACCTTTTGGACAGCCCTGATATAAACAGTTCAATATTATATTTTATAGATTATAGAAATTAATTGGAGAAACTTCACAATTACTTCAAAATTAATTGAAATTTCTTACCCCATCTATAACTTCACCAATCATTCCACTCCAATGTTGTGAACCTGGAGCTTTTCTACCATACGTACCATCAGCAACTAATTGTATTTTATATTTTAGTTCAAGCTGTTGCATAAGATCATTTGCCAAGTCTTTGCAATAACCTTCAAAGCAGTCATTACCACTACAAGGACCTGATTTCTTCATTAAAAATGGTGGTGCCTAAAAAAATGTATATTGTTTTTAAATAAGAAACTTATTTTTACAATTTAAAAATATTAAAACAAGGACATAAGAAAAAATAAAGTTAATGTTATAAGAAAACATTCAATTATAAATTCACAAGACTCAAAAAATATCTCTAAAGTAGGGTTATGGACATTTGCAACCATGAAATAATTCTGGTAAAGATTCAAACATCTTCTATTAAGAATATTCACAATATGATTTTTATTTTTGCACATTTTTATTTATATAATAGTTATCTTAATTTGTATTTATATTAATTTTTCTATTACTGTCTAATGTATATATTTTTTCATATGAAAATTTGTTCATATTAATATAGCATATAGATCTAAAAAACTTTTTAATTTAACTATGCAATAATATTCAAATTCTTAAAAAACATTCTAGTCGTTTTAACTGATGACGACCAAATGAAATGGCCAAAAAGTTTTTAATTTGTAATAAATTAGTAACATTATTGAAAGTGCTTGTTTTTTCTGCTTAATTTTGCATAAGAAGCATATTTAATAAAATTACTCATCTTACTATATCGGAAGCACTTAAAACAAACACAAATTCAAAAAAATTATGAAACTGTATTTCATATACAGGTATCCCTCATTATATGTGATCCCACTTTATGCGTTTTTACTATAATGCGATTTTAAATAGTAAATTAACTTTTTAAAATTAAAAAAAATTTCACTTAAATATTGTATCATGTAGATGAAGAAATGTAGATGAACTGCTCAAGTCCCACTTATCAGAGCTCACTAATGAAGAGCTACAGATCTGGAAAACAACATGAATAATGATGTTTTCCATTTCCAGAAATTAAAAGCAATTTCTGGAAATGGAAATTGCTCCTAATTTCTGGATCAAATAATTTACAACAAAACAAATGTCTAAATTTTTTAAATACATTCAGAGTGCCATCAGAATAATTGAAAAAAGATCTTGATTAGACTATAAACACCATACTTGCGAGAGAAATTCAGAATTCTTTTATTTTGCTACAAAGAGCTTTATAGAGAGAGAACAAATGCTGCCCATCAGCTGAGTCTTGACTGTTTCATTAAAAAGTTGAAGATCGTCAGCCTATAATCTAATGCTGCCCATCAGCTGAGTCTTGACTGTTTCATTAAAAAGTTGAAGATCATCAGCCTATAATCTTGGACTTCAAGAGAGAAAGAAAGTGATGATCCAGACTCACCAGACCCAGTCCATTCATCATCGGATTGAAGACTGTCAGAAGTATTTGTATGTAGTGTTCTGGTGTTTATGACATTGTATTAATTCATTCATTAAAATTTCTTTTGCTCACATTTTTTATTATTTTGAAGAAACCCTCTATCTCTATCTCACGCATGATAAATTCAACTCACTTTATGCAATTTCGTGTTATGCAATTATTTCACGGAACCAATTAATCGCATAAAGCGAGGGACATAATTTCATATATTTGCACTTAATTGTATGACTAAATTTAATAAATTTATCCAAATACAAATTAAACAAGATCAGATTTAAATTAAAATAATCATTCAATTTGATTTCTAGAACAGAATTAAAATAAAATTTAGAAATATATTTTATAAGAAAGTATACATAAAAATGCTTTGTATAACTTAAAGTATAAAAGCACTATAAGCAAGGTAATAACAGTTTATTAGCATATAACGTTTTTGGACATATTCTGTCCCTCTTCAGTATGCCTATTTACACTCAACATTATTTAAACAACATAGTAGTTTCGAACGTTGTTCTAAATAGAATATACAT
>AYEL01061461.1:0-113579 GCA_000484575.1 Olivierus martensii | reverse complement strand
ATGTTACAACATAATAAAGTGAAAATCCGAAGTGATATTAATAAAAATACAACATTAAAAACTCGCGGACGGGGAATGCACGACGTCATCAAACATCGTATAAACACTTACACATTACCACTATAAATTCCACTGCTACCAAAAACATTATTATTTAGAAATACTAATAATATGATAAAGTTACAACATAAAGTAAAAATCAGAAGTGATGATGATAAAAATACAACAAAACGCGGAGAGGGAATGTATGACGTCACCAATTTCATCAAACAATTAGATGAGCAGCACTAACAACAAACGGTGAATACGCTGCGGTTGTTCTCTTAATATAATTTATGGTATTCATTTGATTTTTATGAAATTTAGTAAATGATCATGTTATTCAATGATATTTCAATTAAGCCTTTAATTCAACTACAGTTGCTGACAGCTTGGATATTTTTAAAAACTTGAGCTCATATATCAATAATTAAGAAAAGGCTTAAAAAAGCTCAAATTACCCTAGCATTTTTGATAAATATTATTTTATTAGTTCATTAATCTTCAATTAATGTAACCATGGCCATAATGGAAAGTTTGTACAGTAATACCCCGAAGTTACGCAATAGGTGGGGGCCAACAAAAATCACGTAAGTCAGGGTACAACTTTGCATATAAATACATAGAAATTTGGTTTAATTGGGACCAAAGACTAACAAAAACACCAATTTAGAAGATTTTAATAAAATTGCAGTTCTTTATACATATTAATACAAAATATTAAAACATAAATGAGTTACGTAAAAATATTATTCACTTTTACTTAATTATCACACCATAATTTCAGCATTTTTTCCATCTCAGTAATAATACCATGAATCACACATAATTTCAGCATTTTTTCCATCTCAGCAATAATACCATGACGTTTATTAATTATGCTTGAGTTCAAGGATTGAGCATTTTTCACCATATCAAAAATTCTTTCATTATCTTTTATGACTGTTATTACTGTGGATTCCGGTAGCTCAAACTTCTTTGCCAATTCAAACTTTCATTCTGTTATCAAAATCCTTGATAATTTTAAGTTTACATTCCAAAGATCTCGTAATCCTTTTCTTACTAGGTCCAGGAGAATCGGATTTATTTTGTTTGGATGACATAGTTTTTTAAGGGTTTAGAAAACATAACAAAACAATCTTAACTTTCGTCGATTGTAGAATTGTAATCATGGACGTAGAGTTTGCGCGAAATGCATGCAATGCATATCACAACAAGAAAGCGTGCAGCAGTGGTGCCAAACAAAAAATCAAAAACTGCATAACTCCGAATTTGCGTAAGTTGGGGTATTACTGTATTTTACTTTTGTTTCATAATACAGGGATTGCCTGGACTAAACTATGCAAATACAATGTTCATAAATATAGTGCCTTTTACACTCAATTTTTTTTATGAGTGTAAAAGGCACTCACAAAAACCACACAAAACTGGCAAATAATTAACTTATAACACTTAAATTATACTGCCAAGAACAATGGTAATTTAAAGTTAAGCTTATTAATGATATCTGTTATTAAATGAATTTTCATTATATATTTTTCACAAATAAATATGCAAATTAACTTTCCTTAAATATGGGTAAGGAAAATTAAGCAAATGTTAACATTTTTTGTATTTAATTGATGATAATTCTGAAAATTTGTTCATTATATAATTTATTTGTTTGGCATAAAAAAGAATATTTACAAAATATTATTCTATTTTAAATTTAATAGTTTATTTTTTTGTGTTTCCCACATCATATGTTAGTAAAAAAAAATTTTGAAAATATCCAAATTTTTTTTTTTTTTTATAATTTTTGATCTTTTAAAAATTTTTTTTTTTTTTTTAATTTTTGATCTTTTACTATTATTGAAACAATGTAGCAATACTTCAATTGTAGTTCAAATCCCCTTACTTCAAGATCACATGTCAACAGAGGAAGAAGAAAATTGGTAATAAATAGCATATAAATTAAAATACACTCAATATTTATTAATTATATAGTAATTAGATATAAAAATAGACTACAAGTTAACAAATCAAATAGTGTTCATCTCAAACAACTGGCTGACTACAATAGAGTGATGTTTAAATTAAATACAAATAATTAACTTATAAAGTTGGGAATTTAGAACTGGAAAAATGCTTGTAAACCAATAATCAATTCGTATAGATATAATATTAAGATCAGGTGTTCCGTTCTCAACAATGCAATTTGACTACAATAAAATTAAGTAATGGCTAATAAATCAATAGTTTATGATTAAACAATGATTTTACTTATCTAAAGTAACAAAAATATATCCTTTACAATCAAGCAAATTATAACAATAATGAAATTATTTATGCCATATAAATGTTAAAAAATTTTAATTTTTCTTTATTATTAGCAGGTAAACAGATGATCTTTTATATAAAATGAACTATTGTCTTAGGCTGAAAAGAGAAATAAAAGTTATTTGCATAATATGCCAGTAAAAGCAGAGGGCATGCTACTTATGCTTTTCAGATACTATTTTGATTTTTCAAATTTCATAAAAGATGACAGGTTTTGCTGCAAATCCAATCATAATGCATTATATAGCTACATATGTGATTTGAAAAATGGCATTTTTATAAAAAAAGAATATGAAAATGTTTAATGTTCATATTTTCAATTTTTTTGATACTTCATATTTGAAAAAACTCAAATCCAGAACTATATGTATTATTTTCATTCTATTTGTTAAAATACTAGTGTAAAAGACAAAACAATGCACGTCAGAAGAAAAATAAAAGTTTATTGGTTAAAATAATGATAGAAACTGCAATTCAATAGAATATAAATGATCAAAAAAGAAAATAAGCCAAAATTAAAACTAAATATGATTTCTAATAAAATACTTTAACTATAATGAAAAAATTTAAAAAAAAAATGTTTTTATAAAATAAAAACAAAAAAAGTAAGTGCAAGTGCACAAAGAATTAAATTCTTTTACTAGGCTAAATTTACCAAAAACTTAAATCTGTTTACATGATCAGAGAAGACAAACATAGTGAAGATATTCTGAAAATTTCAAATAAATCTCAATATTTTTCTTATTTTTTAAAGTATATATCTAAATATTAAAATTTTTAATAAAATTATGAATATTAATTAGATGTTTATGTAAACAACATTATAGGCTCATCCAGCACAAAAGTGTTAATCTTCTAAAAACTGTTTATTTGCATCCTTCTGCTTTTGAATTACAAAACTAATAAACCAAAGAAGCTCATGATTTGTAAAATTAAATTACTTTATTTGACTAATGTTTTCAACTCTCCTTCAGGACCATCATCAAGTCTTAGACAATCAGTTACAAATACACCTTAGTATATAAAATTATGGATGCCATCCTTCCATTTACTTTCATATGGTGAAAAAACAGATATATTATGACATAATGATGGCCCAAAATCAGGGTTGAAAAAATTAGTCAAATAAAGTAATTTAACTTATGAAGTCTCAAGCTTTATTGAATCATAAGTTTTATCCTTCTAACTTGTTGCTTATAATATAAATTGAAGCAAGCATTATAAGCAAGAATATAATAATTTATTATTATTACTTAATAATAAATTATATTCTTGCTCATAATGTTTGTTTAATTTGTTCTATCTTTTGTTTATAAAATATCTGTTTTATGCATCCTACTAAACTTTCAAACTTAATCATGGTCCATCCTGCAGACTTCAGAAAACTGATCTTATAAGCAGGATGACCATATATAGAGGATAAGAAAAATTCAATTTAAGGCAATGGAATTTTAACTATACATTGTAAAATTTATTTTCATCAGGACACCTGAAAAAACTATGGATATGGGAAAATGATAGATGCAGACCTATATAAAATGAAAAACAAAATAAAAATTATATTAAAAGAAACATTAATGATAATACAAAGCACTGTAATGGATCGTCAATACATATTGTACTTTATATTGCATATTATGCAATCAATTAAGTGAAAAGCAAAGTGAAATGATTTACGCCAACCTTGATGCCAACACTTATAGTCATTATTGCCAAATCCAGTTCATGGAAAATTACAAAATATTAGAGCAATAGTAGTAAAATTTTTATATCAAAAATAATAATTTAAATTATTTTTTACTAAAGGGAATTATAAATTCACTAAATCTCTATATCAGCAATTTTACACCATATACAGTCAATTCCACTTAATTGGGACTAATCCATTTTGGCCAATTAAGTGGCTGCCCCAATTAAATAAACTAATAATAAATTCTAAAATAAAATACATAATACATAGGTAAATAAATAAGTAGGTAAAAAATAATAATTAGGTACCAATTTTAATGCTTTATTAAATCAAAATACAGAAAATATCTACCATAAATAGTGAAGAAAAAATAATACATACATGATAAATTTTACAATTTAAATGGCTGGCTTTTAATTTTATCCAGCAAAGCAATTTTACCTGAAAGTGCAAAATCATTTTTTAATTTTATCTAGCAAAACAATTTTACTTGAAAGTGTAAAATCTAAATGGCTGGCTTTTAATTTTATCCAGCAAAGCAATTTTACCTGAAAGTGCAAAATCATTTTTCTTCTAGCAAAGATTTAAAAATTTTAAATAAAATTGACACTGTAAATGAATATTGCTAGTTATAGTACAGTATATAATAACAGTACACTCTTAAACAGATGCATGAATAACCAGATGCACAATGATAGATAAATGATTCGCATCAAGGTAGTGTTGTCAATATTAATGTACGTAAGTGTTGACATACTTTTCAAAAATCCCTAAAATATGTCAAAAATTGTTAAATTCCTTTTCTGCTACTGTCCCAGTTAAGTGTTTAAATTATGTATTAGTTTATTATTGGGTTGTTTGGAAAGTAATTTCGTTTTTTTCCCACCAATGGCATTAGTTGTATTTTTATCCGCCAATTTCTTTCTAAGCCATATTGTCATTATAAATTTCGACAGCTGACGTTTCAAGGTATATTTATAAAACAATTTTTTGATTCTGTGCAGTTGTTTTTTTGTGTGTCCTATCAAAAATGGAAAATAAAATGGAGATTTCCGTATTTTTTGTTTATAAAAAAAATTCTTTTTCATTCTATGCAGTTGTTTTTTTTTTTTGTCCTATCAAAAATGGAAAATAAAATGGAGATTTTCAGCATGTTTTGCTTTTTTATTACTGAAAAAGTAAGAATGCTGTTCAAGCAAGAAAAAGTTATGTGAATTATAGGGAGAAGATGTGTTATTAACAGAATGCCAGTGCCAAAACTGGTTTGCAAAATTTCATTCTAATAATTTTGATGTTAAAGATGTACTCGCTCTTCCGATCTAAATTTCATTCTGACAATTTTGATATTAAAGATGCACCAAGTGCGGAAAGTTAGTTGAAGCTGATGATGACAAAATAAAGGTATTGGTTGAAGCAAAACTGCTGAATAACAACATGAGGAATTGCTACAAGATTGAATTTTTTTAATTCAACCATTCATGACCAGTAGAAACATTGATATTTGGGTTCCACATATTCTCAAAGAAAGATTTGCTCCATTGCTTCTACATCTGTGATTTGCTGCTGAAATATAAAGAAAATGATCCCTTTCTGAAGTGGATCATAACTGCTGATAAAAAAATGGATTGTTTACAACAAAGTTGAATGAAAATGATTATAGAAAAGAAGAAATGAACTGGCTCAAAGCATTCCGAAATCCAATATTCATAAAAAAAAAAAATGATGCTCTTTGTTTGGTGGGATTTCAAGAGAATTGTTTTTTTAGCTTCTTCCAGACAATCCACAATTAATTTGGAAGTATATTGGCCACAAATTGGACAAATTGAGTGATTCCATCAAACAGAAGAGGCCAGAATTGATTAACAGAAAAGACATAGTGTTTCACTATGACAATGCCAAAAGCTGTTACAGCTTGCATGGGATTGCTACCATACCCACCATATTCGCCATATCTGGCACCCTCTGATTATTATTTATTCTGGTCTTTACAGATTTCTTTAGATGGCAAAACACTTAGTTTAAATAAGGATGTCAAAAAATTACTTGGTTCAGTTTTTGCAAGCAAAGATCAGAAATTCTACGAGCATGGAATCATGCTACTACCACATAGATGGCAGCATTTGTTGGGCCAAAATGGTCAATATTTAATTAAATAAAATATTTATATACTATAAAAAATTTGTCATTTATTTTCATGAAAAAAAAAATGAAATTTCCAAACAACCCAAAAGTTTGGTTTCCATTCTTTGAGATTTGGCCCAATTAAACGGCTGCTCCAATTAACCAGTGACCCAATTAAGTGGAATCAGCTGTATATTTTTTTAAATCAAAAAACATTAAAAATCATCAGCTCTGGCAACAAGAAAGCCCACACAATTCATAGAAGGAAGCAAGAAATGCAGCCATCATTGAATGCAGCACATACATGATGTGAAAAACCTCTAAACATAATGTAAAGTTTTAAAAAGCAGTCATAATTTATTAAATCAAAAACGTATATCAATCTGAAATTTGTTAAATAAAAAAAAAGTACAAAATTCATAATTTTCCACTAAATTGAATCTGCATTATTTTAAATGGCAGACAAGTGTTTAGCTATACCTGAAAGAATAGGCCATACAGCTGTATATACTTGAAAGAATAGACAACATTTTGCATTAGGAAATTGAAAAGAGTTTCAAAATTATTTGAAAAAATGGCTATCAAAATTCCTTTGCCCTGAACTCAAAGTGATCATAAATTTAACACCTGATTATATGTGCAGTAACAAAATTTACAGAATTCATATTAAGTCAGCAGGGACTTTTCAAAAATGACCACATATGCAAGGTGACTTTATAAGTGGATGACTATATAATGAGATCTGACTGTATTATTCTTCCATCTTCATAAAATTATAAAAACTCTGAATTTTCTCTATAGAAAACTAAAGTTTTGGTAATATCTTTGTTATATAATGATGATGGTCATTCTTTTATAATTTATTTTTCTCTGCTCAAAATCTTAACACCTGGTGTCAGCATTTACAAATAGTTCTTGATTTATGAGTTCCCAGGTTTGCGAGTTTTTTCAAATATAAAATATAAAAAATAATCCAAAATATGAATATATATCAATCAACTAATACTAAACATTCATAAAAAAGGAATCTCAAACCATGTACATAACTATACACTACAGTACAACTGGGTTTGTGACAGAAACTGGACTGAAAAACAAAACAGAAGGCTTGTACTTAAAGGTTTATCCTTGGAAAAGAAAAGGAAATGAGGAGTTGAAATGAAAGTGAGAGAAAAGCTAAAAGATTTCTATCAAAAGGAATGTGAAAGGTCACTAGGGAAAGGAGAGAAAGCAACCAACATCATTTATTGAAATAAGACAGTTTGCAGTTTTCAGAGATACAATTTATAGAGTTGTTTAACAATAAATAAAGAAAAAACAATTAAGTAACAATAGATAAATATAACAAAATTAAATAAGTTAATAACAAGTGGAAATACAATAATTAAATAAATTAACAGTAAGAGTAAATACAATAAATAAATAAATAAATTAGATCGTGAAACAGTAACAGTAACGATAAGTCAAAAATAGCAAATAAATACAATATAAATAAGATTTTTTCTTGTGACAGAAACTGCCATCTGCTCAGGATAGAGAAAAGATCAGGAAAATCAAAATGACAGACCAAGAAGCAGAAATAGCACACTCTCTGGCTGCCATGATTTCACTGACACATTAAGTAAATAACTTTCATTTCCAAATTGTCCCTAAGGTAATAATTCATGTGTATAAAAATTCGTTAACATTTATATAACAATTTATAATAATAATTTTCTTGATTTTTTAAAAACTTTTTTTCATTTCTTAAAATAAATAAATTATTATTTAATCAAAAGCTATTGATTTTTTTTACCTTTACTTAATTTCATTATAGTCAAATTTCATTACTAGAATGCAACTACTGTTTTTAACATAATGTCTACGGGAAATTGATTCTTGGTTTATGGGTTTTTACAAGTACACTCCAGGAAAAAATTAACTTGTAAAGTCAAGAAATACCTGTATTAGAACAGCTGCTAATATATAGTACTGCATTTATAGTTTTAATTTTATGTTTTTCTAATTATGCTTCATTTTTAACAAGCAAATTTTATTTTATAAAATAATCATTCTGTTAGTAAAACATACTCTATTGAAAATATTATACTTTTCTGTTTTATTTTTGCAGCATTTACTAAGGAAAACATATATTATTTTTTGTTGTATTTTATTGAAATATTTATTCCACAGCAAAATATATTTATTTTTTATTTTGTGTTTCTGTGAATGGCAAGGCAATAATCATTATTATACATGAAACATTTATATTTAAATATTTTAAATAAAAACGAAAATTTATGAATCTTCCTTTGAACTCAAATATATTTCAAACTTTGTATCTAGGACTTTAAACCAAGTTCTTAATTGATATGAACAACAGTAAAAAAACAAACAATTAATATTTTTCAAATATAAGCAATCAGAAGAATTAAAATAACAAATTTACCTTTTAAAGCTTCTTTACAAATTATATAATTAGCCTTAAGATCTTTTTTAAAATTTGTCTTGTTTAAATCTGCATTGATTGGTACAGTTCCTTTTTTACAACCTTTACTTTTGAATTTGGATTCTTTCAAAGAATTTGACTGTAACTAAATATTAAATAATTAAAAATTTATTGGCATTTATGAAAAATTATTTTGAATTTCAAGATTTACTATTTCATTGATTAATAATAATAATAAAATAGAAAATTGCATATTTCATAGATAAAAAATAAAAAAAAGATCAATGGCTATAGATAAAATTAAATATTGAAATTATCCTATCTACAGTTTATATTATATCCAGAATATGGCACTAATTTCTACAAAGTTAAATTTACAATGGGAGATTTATATTCTTCACTGGGAAAACAAGGAATTTTAAATATTTGTATCATAGGTATATTCTCAACACTGATATTAACAATTTACATAAATATACAATAATTTTCATTGTCTCAATTTATATATTAACTGATATTAGTCTCAACCCTTATAACAACTTTTACAGGTATTATTTTACATAGGAAATTTCTTAACTGAAATAACAACAATAATAAAAAATACACTGCATGGCAAAAAAGTTGCATACTTTAAAATTTCATTAGACCACCTTTAGCTACAATTACAGCACTCATTTGTCACAATTTTGATGAGCTTATACAATGTGACAATGTTTACTTTTGTCCAGATTTGCATTAATTTTTTTCAAATATTGTAGTGAGGATGGGAGAGTTGAAATATTTTGTAAACTCTTTCCCCAGTACATCCCATAAATTTTCAATGGGTTCAGATCAGGACTCTGAAGTGATCCATTCATGTGTGAAAATGATACCGTATGCTCTCCAAACCAATCTTGAACAAGTTAAGCCTAATGAATCCTGGCAATTCATCCTGAAATATGCCTGTGCCCTCAGGGAAGAAAAAAACCATTGATGGATAACCTGGTACATCAGGTACTCAACTGATTTCATTTTACTGCTACATAATGTTGCTAATGAGACCAATAGAAGCAATCCCGGATCATAACACTGCTGCCTCCACAGACTTATATAGTGTGCAAAATGCATGAAAGGTACACTGCATCATGCAGTTCTCTTCTTACCCTATAGTGTCTATTGCTCTGGAATATGGTAAATTTGGACTCATTGGACCACATAACGCTTTTCCACTGTTTTAGAGTCCAATCTTTATGTTCCCTAGCAAACTGAAGGCATTTTTTCCAATTAGACTCATTAACAACTGATTTTCTTGTGGCAATACAGCTATTTAATCCCAATCCTTTAAGTTCTAAAGTCTCATTGTGCAGGTAGAAATGGTCTTACTTATACTATTAAACATAGTTGTAAGTTCTACAATTGATTTTTTATTATTGGATTTCACCAAAAATTTTATTGATCTCTGGTCATGATTATTTAAAATTTGTTTTCCAATCACATTTCCTCCACAAAGTTGATGACTCACCACTTCTAGGTTTTAATAATACATTGGACAGTTTTTAATCCAATTCCTGTAATTTCAGCAATCTCCTTAGTGGTTTCTGTCCTTGATGCAAGCCAATAATTTGGTCCTTTATAAACTCAGTAACATCTTTTCCATGACTATATGCAACAGCTTTACACATATTTGTTTACAAAATGATAAGCTACACCATGCAAATTATTGAAATACTCAGCCAACTACTGGCTTCTCAGTACTGATATAAATATATTCAAATGCTGACTTTTGTTTTGGCCATATAGTGTACAGTTCGTTCCAAAAAGTTTGTCACCTAAGCGGAAGATGTTCGGCTTCCTTACAATACTTACAAACCAATGAGATTAATCAGTACAGGCGCGAATTCGAGTTTGCGGAGCTTTGGACGATTCCATTTATTTTTTCTAAGCAACAGGGTTAGGTAGGCTTAATGACAGGTGTTCAATCATTTTTTCCGAAAATTGATTTTGAGCATTTATTAGGAAAGTTTCAATTTATTATTTACAATTTAATTTATGTTGTTATTAATTTACGCAAAATGCAGCATTATATAGTCGTAACTAAACGAGTAATTAAGCGATAAGTTGCTAAAGTACCAAGCATAATGGCGACTACGGGAAGTATTTTATTTTATTATTTGAAAAAGAAGTTAAGATGTTTTATTTGAAAATGTATACTTCTTTCTGCGTTTGTAATAAAATTAAAAACTATTCCAATCGATTCTCGTTGATAAAGTGTTTAATATCCGTTAATTGACCAAATGATAAAAACCAAACGATATATGTTTCGTTTCCATGACAACTTAATCATCGGATTTAAAAAAGAAAATATAAAAATTGAACGTGAGTGTCAAAATGAATTTTGTGTTATATCTGTTTTGGTTTTCTGCTAATTTTTCTAATAAGAGTTTATATTTGTATTCGATAGTCAAACTTATAGTTTATGTTCTACCATGTCTTTCTGAAAGTTCGGTATAAAGATAAAGTATGAGAGATTTCAATTGTTACTTATATTTACGTATTATGTTCTATTTATTTTAATAAAGTTATAACTATCTTTCGCTTTGTATTTTTATTGTTTTCACCCAAAACATTATAAAACAATTGGACTCGATTTGTAAAGATATACAGTAAATGCTAATCTTAGTTTTTACAAAATTTCATTTTAAAAAATCATTTCTTATGAAATACTTTATTAATTATATCATTAAATGTTTATTTTGAACTAGTCATATATAAATATGCATTTGCTTCAGATTTATCCAAATAATTCTTCCCGAATATATATATACACTACTTATAAAACTAGTTATTATAATTCATAAAACATCGCTGCCATTCTCGATATGAAATCATTTTTCAATTTTTAAATATCAATATAAATTTATATAACTTCAAAAAAATCCAGTTTATGCAAATAAAATTTCATTCTTATCCTCGACGGGAATATATAAAAAAACTCTATATATAATATATGACGGCAAACAAATACGATATATTTATATTAGCATATTAGAATTAAAAATAAATAAATCTTTAAATATCATACTCATAATTACCAATATTCAAAATTTAAAAAATGATATTACAGCGTGTTATCTATTTACTCTATTCGTAACTAGAAAGCCTGCCTAGCTTGAAATAGTGAGCAGCGATTAGTCTTTTCAGTTCAGAGTGCTGTAATCGACCCATCTCATTCGTATACCTCACCCCTATTCTTAGTCAGAACGGATGCGTCCATTTTTAGATTCCACTATACACGATTGAACTGACAGACTTTATAACCGATCAACTTCTGGTAAGCTCAGCCCCTCGAAGCGGGTGATAAAATTTTTGGAACGAACTGTACATATCATTCATTAATATAAATGATAATGAATTTGGATAATGATTTATGAATCTCTCAATAATATAATTGTTGAAATATGTTGCTTTTGTAAAAAGAAACTCTCTTTAGAAGAAGAAAACTATTCTCATAGATAGAAAGAAATAGGTCTAGTAAATATAGGGAACTTTCATATCAAATAAATCAATATATTGTATAGCATTTGCAAATTTATTTAAATGTTTTGCATGTACATTCAAACTTTAGGCTATGAACAGTTTAACAAATGGTAAAAAAGAGTAATGAATAAACGAGTATAATATTGCTATATTAAAATGAACACATATTTTAATGAAAAAAAATATATATATACTGTATATATTATATTTTGAATTACTCAATGTTAGGAAAAGAAAGCCCGTCAAAATGGTGTAATATCCTTCCTAAAAGATGGCAGAAGCAAACATAAATTCAAAGATATAGCATATTGATTTTGTTTTGATAGGCAGATTTTATCCTATTTATGTCAATAAGTATGATGACCAGATCCAAATAATAAAAAAAGAGCATAGTACCCCAATATCAAATTTTATACCTTATGATACTTCCAATTCGTTTTTGCTGACCATTAGCCATTATATTAAAAAAAAAGTAGTTTTGAATTTTAAATTTAGTTTACTACTTTTAATTTATTTGAAATTCTTTGTTTTTTATTTGAGAAATTTTATCATATATATAGCCTATATATTATACATATGATAAAAATTTTCTTGAAGAAAGAATTTCAAATAAATTAAAAGTAGTAAACTGCATTTAAAATTCAAAACTACATTTTTTTATATTAATTTGATAATTTCGATTTTGAATCAAAATTTCCTCTTTCATCTTAGTTTTAATTTTATATTCTCTGAAATTTTCGGTCATCTCTATAATCTAAATGATATACTCATTATCATTCTAAGAAATCTATTCATAATTTTCGTTTAATTAATTGATTCTGAATTTATTTAAATATTGAAAAACTTGCTATTAAAATTTTTGTTACCATAACTACAGCAATTAGTTAAAAATTGTGAATTTTATTTTTAATGCAGTATTTAAAATTAATAAATTGAATAAAAATAATATTAATATTTGCATTACATTTTATCAAAATTATTTTAGCATTTAGCAACTTGATTTAATACACATTTGTGAATTACATAATTTTAATGAGAATGCTGAAGAGTCAAATGTTTGGAATTATTTAATATCTTATTATTATTAAATAATAATATTTTTCTTTTAATCTCTTTAATTAAACGATTATCATGTATTACTATTCATCAAGCTTCTCTTCATATCAACAAATAAACAACTGCTCTCTTCATTCTTTACACTTAAGTATTATCATGCTAAACTATTCTTCAGTTCTATCTATTCATATCCAATGCTCTTGGCAACGCTTCTGGATTCTTTTTCTTGTTTTTTAGTCAAAATATGGAAAGGTTATTAAAGATATTTAAATAATTTCAACTTTATGTCGTTATTGAAAGTTTAAAATATTTTTATATTCGTTTTATATGACTATTTCGGCATATTCCAATAAATAAATGACTTTATACTTCACTAGAGAAAATAAAATTCGCTTATTTACATCCACTTTATTATAAATTGGATATATTAACTTTTCCTGGTAGAAAATCCTATTTAATTGAAAAATCATAGTATTGCTGTTTTGAAACTTTTATAATGAGAATTTTGCATTTTATCACAGCATCCATATCGACTCTGGAATTTTTGGTTTAACAGTTGCTTTTAGAATAATTTTTCTTTCTTCTTTTTTACATTTTTTCCACTGTACTTCTTTTCTGACATTTTCAGATCTTTTCTTTCTGGTTATATACACTTTTATTCTTTGGGTTCAGTTTTAATAAAATTGTAAGTTGCTATACCTTCAGTGTTTTATATAACAGATGCTTTTCTTCCTGACAACAAATTCTGCCTTTACCAATATAGTAACATAAGTTACATAACTTGTAATACATGAACTCAATATCTGTATAATGCTTTTTATGGGATTTTTACCTCATTTTCACTTGATAAAAACTGATATAATCTCATTTTATCTTTATGTCTAGGCTACTTTATGATACTTAATTTTTTTTTCTGTAATATATGAAAACCTTATACTTTCTTTATCTTATCCGGAAGCGATTTTGACTACAGATCAACTTTATTATGTTGTAAATTCAGATAGTTGAAACTGTCAACAAAATATCACTTCGCCATCGATTGATCTATGTGCATTTTTTAGGAAAAAGCTTTCTGCATTAAATATTTTCCAAAGAGTTTCAGAATACATTAAATCTTTAATTATTTATTATTATATGAATAAATTATCATATATACGAAATTCAATACCTGTATATGATATGCAAGCTTTGAAAATCTAGAATTATTGATTAAAATCTTAAAATTATATATCTGCATTGAAAAAAGTTTTATTAGGAATAAATTTTATAAAAATGCATAAAACATGTGCAAATATTTTTCATAATAGTAGGACTGTCATCACGAAGCATTGAATTGTAAAAATGCCAATCATAAAGAACAAAAAGTATAAAAATTAACAATGAAATATAACAACTCTTTATTCTACATTTTTAGATTGATACATTGAAGCCATCAAAAGAACATCTCATTCCATAAAAACACTGTAAAGCATGCCATCTAACAATAATCGAGATTCATTGCTCTAAATTTTTTAGATGTAGCTTTATCAATAAATCCTTATTCAATGTCTATATAAAATCTTGTTATTTTATATTTATAAATCTTATTTTCATATCAATTTACTATCGTATATTTTGGATGACACTTGTATCAGATACTAGAGACTTTAAGTATATTAAAGTTGTTAAATAATCTATATATTTATGGATCTAAACAGTCCATTAGATTCATATGCGAATTATTAAATTAATGTTTATATTTAAAAAGTGTGTTAACGACTCTGGCATCTTTTTTTATCCACAAATACAATCACTTTACTTTTCCAAAGGGCGTAGATTGTCGAGAACAATCCGATTGAAATTAAGTTTACTGTTCACAGAAAACAAGAAACTCTATTAAATCACTGTTATACATTGTAAACGAAAGGAAAATAGGATCTATTTAGTCTAATTACAGCAACTTGTTTCTTTTTTCCGCTATCTTTAACCGTTCAGAAAATCTAACTTATAGTTTTTAATTCTAAAAGCTAATTTATTACGACCACGCATATAATAGGATCGGAAATAATTTTTTAAATTCTCTTTCTAGTGGAAACGTATGTGAGAATTTTCTTTAAACTTTTTCGTTTCGGAACTATAACGATGAAACTTGGAGAAAATTTCGATTTTCCATTGTGAATTTTTCAGTCATCGAGTTTAAATAACTCATAAATTAATTAATTATTATTCGTGTTTCAAATATAAAATATCTAGTTAAAAATATTTTATGAAGTATGTAGAAAAATAAACGAAAATATTTCAAATTATAAACAAAATCATAATTTAACATGTGAAAAAGAAATATAAGATAATGAAGTTTAACATCAAATTATTTGGGCACTTTGAAATAATAATTCAATATTCACATTAAAAACACGTATCCCATATCCTTTTATAAAAAATGAAACCATTAATGGCAGTTAATTTTAAGTTAAACATATTCAGAATATTTTTAGTCACATGCATTAGTAATGTTTCGAAATTAAAGATTGGTTAGCACTGAAAATATATCTATACTTTTATTAAGCATATATAATAAAGGAATATATTTACTAATTAATATGATGCTCAAAAATAAATATTTACCTATCAACTATATGATGAATATATACGTACAGTATTTAGTAGTCACACATGAAGCACACTTGTTATAAACGTCACATAAAAAAGCTACATTAAATCGATTTGACTTCTGGTTATCTTAAGTAATTATACAGATATTCTATAAAAATAGAGTATAAATTAAGCAACCTACTTTTTTGAATATCCAACATTAAATATTAACCTTTTCGGTCCTGGCATACCATTTATGGCACATGATATTTTCTATTTTTTTTAACCATAAACAATTAATGAAAATTATCTCCAAAAAAGTCTTAGAAAGTGCCCAAGATCCTAAATTTAAAATTATATAATTTTAGAATAAATAGAATTAAATCAGGTCTGAAAGGGTTAAATAAATCGGTATGATTAATATATCTTACATTTTAGTGTGATAAACTCTAAGCAGAAAAAAAGATAAATAATTCTATATGAAACAGAATAGTCTAATAATAATAATTATTATTATTATTATCATGCTAGCAATAATATAAAAATAATAATTATTATTATTATTCTACATAAGAATGATTTTAAGCATGATATTCGCAAATATTCATATACAAAATTAATTCAAGCTTTGCAGGATATTGCAGTATCAGCTGTATAAACAGAAGAATATTTAAAATTCAATATTTTAGAAATTTGTATTCCTTGCAGCAAACCAAAACCTATTCGATTATACATATTCCTTTTTAGATGATAAATATTTTTCAACGTAGAAAAATTAATAAACTGCTCTCTCTACATATATATATGTATATATGCGCATATAAAAGTTTGATATCATTTCTAAAACTTCTACAAAATTTCCGTGTTTAATTTTCAAAACTATATATAGTATTCTAGATAATTTCAAAGGAAGAATTTATAAACTTCTAAAATAACAATATTTTCAGATGTTTGGGAGAGCAAAAGAATCATTAATAATGAAGGGGAGGCGTCTAATGATAAATGCTGTTTGGCGAAAAGCAGCTTCCGCAAATGAATATTTGATACAAGCATAATAATGATATAATAATAATAATAATAATAATAATAGTTAGATAGAATTAAAATGCTGCAATGCAGAATTTTATATAAGAAAATCGATTTTTTGAAAATTGATTAATGGTAAACAAGGACAGATATTGAATTAACAAAGAAGAATGGAAATAGGTTTGAGTGAAGTAGATGATATGCTATTTTTCAAAATTCGTCTTTAATAAATGAATTTTTTAAAATGATCCCGGGCCGAGGCAGATTTTTTCTTCAGATAAATTAATTAAAAATTCGAGTTCAATTATTAATTAATAGATGGCGCCACTCATAGATTTAGTAAAATTAATTATTATTATAATTACGAGATGGTGCTAACTTTAGTTCAAATTATGTCTAATCATTAAATTATTCCGTTGTAATTCAAGGGCTAGATTTTGGCTGTATATTTGGATTTATTTGACTATAGAATGTTTTGGAACATAAAATTATTATAGAACAATATATAAATTTAAAAAATTTAAAACCAAAGATGTATAGAACATACGTTAAAGTAGAACAATTAAATATTCGTATACATATGCTAAGAGTTATATTAATGTTTAAATGTATTTAAATGTACGTAATATTAATAATTACGTGCAATATAATAAACAAAAGAAATCTTAAATAAAATAAATAAATTAAAACAATAAATTACAATAGAGGCTGATTGGTAGTGTTTACAGAAACCATTGTGGTGGTATGTTAATGGATTGATTGTCATTAATTATGTGGGTTTTCTTTCTATGTGCTTCAATAACAACAGCTTCCGCAGTCTTAATATCTTCAGCCTTATCAAATTGTCTAACGATACCTGCTTGATCTCTGAAGCATACTTACCAAATACAAAAACTTGTTCCCTTGCTACAGGTTCATCTCATTTGGTTCAGTTCCACACACTGTACATTCCTTATCTCTGTCAAATAGAAGCACTTTCAACCTTATGCATTTATCCTATTTCTTTTCACATTCAGTCATACAAGTGTCCTGAGACCTTGTTCACTTACAAAGAGAAGAACAGAATTGTTAGCATACATTAGACAGCACATACTCTCATCATTCACTTTTCACACTCAAATTAGAGCAGCTTCCTTTACACATGCATCGTATAAACTTTCAACATCCTGAAAACATTATACATTCTTGCTTTACCCCCATCTTGATTGCAAACCATTCTGATATGCCTTCATTCAGTCTCACACAACTGTTAGCATACATTGTTCTCAAAGCCCTATATAGTGCTTATTCACAACACATTTCATATGCCATTTCCACAGCTTGTTACTATTTACTCACTCATTCACCTTATCTTAAGATCTGTTGGATACATAAAAATACTCAAACAGATATTTCTCCATAATCATACACACTGAGAAAATCTGGTTCATACTATCTCTTTCATTCCTGAAATCACACTGCACTTCATTCATAGTATCATCAGATTCTTCACCTTCTCATTTACAATCTTATCAAATATCTTCTGATCCACTTTCAACAGACTTATATTCCTATAATTTTTGTATTAATCTCTCTCATCCTTTTTATAGATGGGGACAGTGGTAGCTATCTTAATTCAATTTACTTAAACTATACCACTTACCTAACACAGGGTCACATCCATTCCACATCATATCCATATACTTCAACATTTTAGCTATGAAACCATCATGTTAGGATTCTTACCACACTTCAATGTATCAGTTGCACTCATAGCCTCATTCACATTAGTTTCTTTATACTCACCTTCATTCATTGCATACATCCTGCTCTCATCTCTTAACTTTATCTGTTTTTCCATTAAATGCAAAAAATTTCAATAAATGGTAATAATCTTGCCATTTGTCAACCATCCAGATTCATCTCATAGCAATTATCAAACTTACATGTTCAAACAAACCATGGTTTGTTTGAACATGTAAGTTTCCTTGATGCTGATGATGACTTATTAAAGTTGAAAGCGCTACAGTGAAATTGAGTATTATTTTCCACTTTAAACATTGTACTTATAATTCTGATAGTTTATATAATTAGTACTCCAAGTGGAAGTTTTTCTTATAGTTTTGATAATTGATCATCTCATAGCATTCTGCCATCTTTATCTTTCACATTACCATCTTTTTCTTCTTCAAATTTTTCAAGTACAGGAGCTCTTCGAATTATGAACATTCATATTTATGAATGTGAAATTTTCAAATTTCAGAAAATTTCAAAACTTTCAAGATTTTTAAACATTATGATAGCAGAATATTAATGCAACCAATATTATGCAAAATTACACAGTTAGTTAAAGATTCAAGATTTCAAGATCAAGATGGCTATATTTACACATGAAATAGTATTTCAAGGTGGCTACAATTATTCCATAAAACTTTCACTTTATAATCAGAACTTTTCATTCAAATCTGTAAAATATGAAAATTATAATTGGTCCAGTTGTGAAATATATTACAAAATACAATATATAAGATTATTTTAATATTTTTGGAAGCAGAATAAAAGTAATATCTGAGTTACAAACAGCTCAAGTTATGAAAAATTTACATACAAATTAAGTTTGTATGTAAATTTTGCACATGTACTTCTAAAACATTTGTTTCTTTGAGATTCACTCTATAGGATCTCATGTGTCTCTTGATACCCTTCCTTATTCTTTTTCACAATCTGTGCTTATTCTTGAATCTTTTATAATAATCCAAACTTATATTTCCACACAAAAATAAAATAAAACTAATAAAATTTCAGCTCAGTTGGGCAGGGAAAGAACAATCTGTAAACGTCCAAAAACAACGGATTCACTAAAGTGCACTTTCAGCTCACCCGAGCCCTCCTCAGTAGTTCGACTTAACCGCTCCACTGACCGTTAGATTTAAATTGCCTCCCTAAAAACAATAAAACCGCACCTCCCCTAGCGGGCAAAGTCAACAGTTTGCATTTTCTCAACCATTATGTAGCACTTTTAACAGGTGTTGCTCAACGGCAATCTATCAATACCGTAACTAATTCCAAACAAACAGATCACCAAAACTATTTAAAACTCTCACAGTTCCTTGAATCAAACGCAAAAACACGTTAACTGCACACCAAGTCATAGCAAAAAATTAGTCCACGATTCTTCGTAAATTCATTACATATAGCCATAGCAAAAGACATAATAAAACACAAACGTTTTTTCGAACCGGTGCTCTGCAAATTTTTAACGCCGATAACAATTTCCGACGTAGAAATTTTACACTGTTTCCAATTTAAAGCAGTATTCCCATACCAGGCTTAATGTAAATGGCTCATTGTAGTTAATAACTTTCTCTCCTGCGGCTTTCTTAGTGAATATCACTATGGCTTCCGCTATCATCAGCTTTTTGGGTCTCCTACAACCCTCACCACTCTTGCTTCATCCCACCTGGGTGTAGTGTTATATGCTATCAGCCTCTGTGCTAGGGTCGTAGTACTATTTCCTCTCTCTCTGTCCGCCCTATGTTCGTGAATCCGCTTGCTTATCGATCACACTGTCGAGCCAATATAAACCTCTCTGTATCCAGTATCCCTATTGTCTATCTTAATCTCATAAACACCAGGCATCCACAACGGGTTTCTTCTGTCTTTATCATTTATGGTACCGTAAGGTGGGGCTACTTTGTGACACTTTTTAAGGTTTTTTATATTTTACACAAAGAATATATTTTATAATGCATAATCTGTGTGTAAACTGTTTTGAAACTTTCATCCTTCCTCTATCTATTTGTTGAAATAAATCAATGTTTGCTGTTATAGTTATTTAAGAAATAAAAGTTTTATTTGTCACAAAGTCACCCCGCACTGCGGGGTGATTTTGTGACTTACTGTTTTCCCCTATAAATGCAATATACAAATAAGAAAATACAAAGTAACCCTAAAGAACTTTTATTTTGAAACTGAAGTACATTAAAAACACATGAAAACATAAATATATATCATTGTAAATTATTTTTGTAATGAATGATATTGTCTGTTTTTGGTTTAGTTTACTTTTTTAAAGATAACATTTCGGGGACCTGAAAGAAGCCTCGCCTACCTAGTTGTTTAGATGGTTTGATAATAAGAATGATCTCATCTTCGGAATATTGTATTTCATCATGTTTGTCAGGCCATTTCCAGTTTCCTCGAACAGTTTCTTCCATAGCACGAATAATGTACCCATTGTTTTGGCTGTGATTAGTCCAGGATACATTTTCCCCTCAAAATTTACAACATATTTTCCTGGTTCAAATCCATCTGCATGATCTGTTTGCATTTGGCAGGTGTCCAATGATTCTACTTCCAATCTTTTGGAATCATAGAAAACATCTACACCGACACTGTCATCACTATCGTGCAGAGAATAAATGCTAATTGAGCCTTCTTCAGAATAATCATTGGTAAGAACCTGACATCTTTTACCAGCTCTTTTCTTTCTGCATATTTGCTCATGGTTATTACCGGTACCGGTATTTGTGGAAGTGCTGGGAACTTCAACATCTTCCTTGTTGATATCAGCCACCCCAATACTTTTTCCAACTGGAACATTTAACTTCTTTTGTCTTTTAATTGTTCGTTTACTGATAGTTACATATCTTATCTCCTGAAGCTTTTCAAGAAATGAATCACCAGTGGCATCCCTCACCGTATGCAACATCTTCCTTGTTGATATCAGCCACCCTAATACTTTTTCCAGCTGGAACATTTAACTTCTTTCGTCTTTTAATTGTTCGTGTACTGATAGTTTCATGTTTTATCTCCTGAAGCTTTTCAAGAAATGAATCACCAATGGCATCCCTCACCTTCCTGCTCTCATCAAGCACATATGCAGGCATTCTTTTTAGGACTTGAAACCTATCAAGGGGATATATCCCAGTCTTCTTGAAGCGCTTTTAGATTTTTTTCGCTGTTTGTTAAAGCATTAGAATTGGCTCGATGTCAAAAATCAGTGTGTTCGGTTTCAAGAAAAACACCCGGTATACAATATTATACACAAACATATAAATTATACAGTATGACTTTAATATATTGTAATTTATTATATTTTTGAACAGAATACGATATATACAGTATTTTTTTCCTTTGCATTTTTACGCCCCTTTCCAATCAGGGAGATTACTAATAGGCAGGGACAATTCCAACCATCGACTGCACCCACACGGACAGTGAAGGAAGGGGATCGCCAGGCCGAGCCCAGAATCCCGAAAAAACATTTCAGGAGATGCCTGACCCGAGATGCAAACCCAAATGTGGCATAAGCCAGCTTTTACCCCAGCCACCTGCCAAGGCGCCAATCCCGTCAGGTCAGCACCAGGGTGGCCAGGAACCTAATGTAGGATAAGCTGGCTTTTACCCCTACCACCAATGAAGGCAGTGGTCCGGCCCCATTTCCGCCATGGTGGCTGGGAACCCAATGTGGGATAAGCCCGCTATTATCCAAGCCACCCACCAAGGTGCCAATCCCGCCCCACCGCCGCCAGGGTGACCGAAGACCCAATGTGGGATAAGCCCACTTTTATCCCAGCCACTAACCAAGGCAGCGGTCCAACCAAGGCAGCGGTGCCGCCCCACTCCCTCTCGACGTGGGGCCCACCTTGACGTGGTGAGAGGGCTTACCGGCTGTCACTATGCTCGTATCTGTTTTGCAGCCGGGCCGATACTTTCATAGTGACAGGGATTGACTAAGTGGCTCCTAGAGTTTGGCGATGTCCAGGCGAAGAGGACCCCACACACCCAACGGGCGTGTGCAGACGTCAGTGTGACCAGCGGCTCGTCGAAAGGGATTGGGGCACCCGAGTAAACAGCCGCGGGAAATCCTAGCCGGATAAATTGCCAAGGACCTCGTTTGACTTTCTATAGAGTGGTCCTGCAGCAACAACCAGGTCGGCCTAGGAACGATCTCCAGCCTCGGCTCCCAGGGGGCTGTCCCTAGTGAAAAAATTTCTATAGGGTCGGTAGAGCCTGGCTGCACCCAATATTAATTAATCTTGTAAAAAAATTAGATATAAATTGCTTTCCTTCCTAAGTTTAACTTTTTTTATTTTTGAAACTAATAATTTCAGTACTTGAGTTTTTTGTATTATATAAAATTTTGATATATTTTAAATCAATTAAAATTCGAATAAAATTTAAAATGTGAAAATATTGAATACATATTCTTCAAATTAAATTTTAATATTTGAAAAAAAACAGTTCGAGACAGTAAGTCTATTGAGTATTAAAATCGAAATTTTTATATTCAATACTCTAATCTATAAAATAATTTCAACTTAAAATTGCCTTATTTATTCGATAAAAAGTCGTTTTTAAATTTTCACTATACCATCCCTCACATTTCACAAGAGGAACACAACCTCCGTAAGTCGTTTTTAAATAAATTTTTAAAAATTTCTATAATAAATTATTTTTTGGTGGAATTTCAGATAGGAATTTTTATTTATTTTTTCAAGAAAACTCAATACATCACTTCACAAAGAATAAAAAAATTCTGCGAACTCTAATTAAGGTTCTTTCCTGTATTATTAAAAATAAATTTTATTTATATTTTGCAATTCACTTAAGCAACAACATCTATGAAACGGGCCCGTTATTCATCTAAGGATTCTTCAAAGAATCTTCAAAAGAATGTTTTTTAACAAACAAAAAAGAAAATCTTCCAAAATGATGATGATCTGATGTTTACATTACGTTATTTCGAACAAAGATTATATAGTTTTTCCTCTTCAACTTTTTTCGTGTTAATTAATTCTTCATATACTTTCGAAAATAAATTTTTTATGATTTATTATTTGTAATTTTATGTTTAATATTCTTTTTAAATTTGAATTTTTATTTTAATTTATTAATTATTTAATTTACTTGATAATTTAAAATATCGTAATTATGAAGACAATTATTTTATTTTATAGCAGATAAAATTTAAAAGAAAAAATTCATCTGTTTCACTTAAAACTAAATCTATCAGTTCAATTTTAATGATAGTTTCTAAGATGTTTAAGATTTAAATAGCTTCTTTTTCTTAACTATTCGACTAAAATTTAATCTTCTATTACTGAAACAAATTCCTTAAATTAATCCTATTAAATATTTAAAATAGCTCTTCTGGTCATGCCAAATACGAAAAACTCATTTTCAATTTCTCAATTTACCAAAAATTACTCTTTCCCCCCCCCTCTCTTGTTCTCTCTATCTCTTCGATTACTTGCTTTCAGAATATCTCTTCTTCTTAATTTTTCGATAAAAATGTACAAGTAAAAAATTTCGGTGCTCTTAAAAGCCTTTAAAATTTCACATCGCACGATTTTTACAATCTACGCGATGCAATCCTTTTTAAAGTTTGTTAATTCAAACTGTGAAAGCAAATTATTCGCAGAATACAAAATTTATTGCGCACTTAAATAAATTTTCACACACGAAAATGATTAATTTAAACTCTGTAAAATATCTCTTATTTTAATTAAACTGGATTTCGTTTAAAGAAACATTTTCCCAATTATTTAAACACTTTCTTCCGTTTCACTTCCTACTCACTTTTACCTTTAAAGATTCTAACATATGTAAAATATATAAAAAATAATGTATAAAATGCAACAGCATGTTCATGGATATTCTATTAGAAAACCTAGCAAATTGGAATTGATGGAGATAGATTTAAAATGTCATTTCTAATGCCATCTCGTTTGCAATACCCGCATTTTTGTCTTTTCATATGTTTAAACTAAAACATAAATTTTACTTACGAAATTTTATTTCTGGAATCACTCCGATCGATTAAATTGTCTTTATTTGATTTATAAGTTAATGTGTAGATTTTTAAATATTTTTCCATGACAATACATCCGACTAGAGGCATTCATTCACGTCATTGTTACGTCAAGATTGATGACTCGATCCTGAAATTCATAACATAACATATTATCATATATCATGTGTCATTCATTTGTTGTGATTTACAAATGTGTTGATTGTATTATAAATATTTATACAGAGAACAGATCTTGTATGATGAAGATCATACGAGAAATAATGAGAGAGATAGAATTTCTTAATAATGAAGTAAGTATATATATATAATGCATAATATTTATTCGATGCTAAAACTAAATTGCATTTTTTTAAATATTTTATTAATGTAAGTGGTTTATTATATTGTGTTTTATTAATTAAATTTTTCTGATATTATTATTAAAGTGTTCTATTTTATGAATTGAAATTTTCACTCGATAATCGAATAATCGTAATATCAAACACGTAATCCGATTGTTTAAAAGTATCTACTGTGCAAAATAACCTATAAAAATACGAACTTATATAACTTATAAAGTTATGCCTTAGCATTCAAATTTGTTTATGGATCGTGTATACATATATACATCAGGATATGTTATTGATATTCCCACAGAAACATCAGTAGGTCTTTCTAGACAGACTAGAGTATCGAAACAAAATGGAAAAGGCAGGAGGCACATCTTATTTTAAAGATAGCTACAGAAACAAGACTATTTTTCTGATTCAGACCAGCTAAGTCGTCTTTTTACGTCATTTCCAGCTGCATTTTGCCACTCTGTGAGGATGTTGACCCCAAACAGAGGCAGATATCTAATTATTGATTGAGAATGGCGAACGAGATCTGCACTTCTAATTTATACGTGTTAACTTCTTATACTACTTAAATTTAATGAATTCTTATAGATAAATAACAGCATTTTATCATCAAGTATTTAATAAATTTTTACTATCTGATTCAATATAAAACGTCAAATATTTAATATTAAAAATATATATTAATAAATATATTTACTGCTATTTATCATGTGACATTAAACAAGCTTGCGATTTATTATTTTTTCTATTGAATATTTTGTTGGAGAACTTTGCTTATGAGATGAATACATCTGAAATAAAGGAATGAAACTTGCTACACTTATATAAAGTCAATATGTATAAATTAAAATTTGTATTAACTTTATCTTACGAGAATATTCATCTTTATTGACATTTCATGTGGACTTTATAACAAAATACTGTATTTATAGACAGTAAAATTTGTTAAACAAAATTACTATATTATATAGAAATTAATCCTCTCGCGTACCCCCTGGGGTACGCGTACCACACTTTGGAGACCGCTACTCTAATAGAACCTACCTAGGGGACTAACATCAAGTAAAACCAAATACTTATAGCCAAATTAACCCCTAGTATCAAAATTTCAAATTAAACTTTATGATTTTTAATGAATAATTTTCAAATCAAGGCTATGGTGCCACCATCTCTTAAGTTTCAATTAGTATTTAATTCAGTAAGCATTCAAATGAGAAGTTTCAGAGGATCTTGAAAAAATTCTTTTCAATTGTTTGGCATGTAAAATTTTGTGTGTTTAAAAAATAAAAAATGAAGATTTTATAATATGCAGTCAATAAAATTAATTTTGGTATATTAATCAGAAATTTTTATAAATTTTTGAAAATCAAGCAATTTTTAAAATGAAAAATATGCATTAAATTCATTTATGAAACATAGTTAACTATCAGTTCTTCAAAATTTAATATTTTTAAAATCTTATTATTTAGTAAAACAAAATTATATTGAGATATCATAGAATTTTCATTTCTGAATATTTCATATTGGTTTGGAAAAATAATAAATTAATTCAAATATTCCAGATAGTGACAGTTACTATAAATAAATGTTTATACAAATTTAACAATTATCTATCTCCAGCTAAATCCAGCAAATAAATTTAACAAATAGAATATCATCATCAACAGAAATCTGACTCAAATTCAAAATTTACATTTCTAAATCTAATTCATGGACAGTTTTTAAAAAAAATTAAAAATTGCTGCTATTACATTATATAAAAGAATGTCACCATCATCATCATCATAACAGTTCCTGTTTGTATCAAGTGCAATAATTTTAACTTAAAGATGATAATGATTTATTTTAAAATGGAAACAGTTAAAATCCATAACAACTATTTTGTTTACTAAATAAATTAATATATAAGAGTTTAAAATCATCTATTAATGAAAAATATGAAATCAAATTCAATTATTTTAACAAAAGATTTATCTGCTAATTTCATGAAAACTAACACAGCAGAACTACAGTTCATTCTTTATTTTTATTTTTTTATAATTATGCATTGAGGAAAATGAATTTTTAACTCTTTACAAAGTCTATTCTAGCAAATGAAATAATTGCAACTTAGATCTGTAATAATTACTTCAAATTTATCATTCTATAAATAGCAGGAATCTTCTAACAAAAATGAAAATTTAAGCGCTTGATTATTTTAAGAACACAAAAATTTAATCATTTTCACCTTAATCAGTTCAGAATAGATAAACAACTAGAATTATATAGATTTAAAATTTAAGAATTTCTTAAAAATAATACAGTAAATTTTGTTTTTCATAACATTCAAATTTTTTCATTTTGATTACTTATATGCTTTTGATTTTTTTCAGTATTTGGAATTTGGATAAAAGATCTGTGAATATATATAATTTATAAATATTTTTCATACATGATATTAAGCTGCATGTTTGAATTCCTAATTCCTTTAATTATAATATCAATTTGATCATTTGATACTTCTCCTCCAAAGTTAGAAAATATTAATATTCTCTGGGATGCAAATTTTTGATGTTTTGTTTGTTCAGCCAGAACATCCATTGCAACTACTAATGCATCAACATCTAATTAAATATTAAGGATCATTTTAACTGACTAACTTTTCAAAGGTTATTTAAATGGCATTTAAATTTTTTCACAGTACTAGTAAAAACCCAAATAAACAGTACAGATATTCCCTGACTTATGCAAATAATTGAGATTGAAAATTTTTGCATAACTTGGAATTTGTGTAAAAATAAATTTTTAATAAAAATTCTAAAGCAAAAATTATTGGAGCTAGTATGGATTATGATGATTGCACTTATACAATGTTATGGTATTATGTTTTTTCTTGAATGAAAAGGAGACAATGCTGCATGGAACAATATCATATCAATAATATGATACTTAAGATCAACAAACAATTACAAAATAAACAAATCAAGTAGCATAAGCTTTAAAAAATTGTAAACCAGCATGTTTGGACTTTAACTTATAAATATAATAAATGTTTATGCTCCATACCTAAAAAAGATCACATTTATGGAGATCAGATATATATTAGTTGGGGGATATATAGTATAACATTAATTTAACAATTCAACTTATAGTCAAATAATTAATGTATTTCATATAATTTATTTATATGAAAATACAGTTTGAGCTGATATTTCACAATGTGATTTTCTCCAAAGGACCTGTAAGTCAATGATATTGAGAATTAATAGTTCCAGTGTAAGAATAACCAGGGACTCCATTAAGGTAAAGTTGATTCATAATGTAAAAAATAGCGATGATAAAAAAGGATAGCAAATAAATGCAAACAATAAGCCAAAAAAGTAAGATAAATCGTTTATTCAAAAACGTTTTATCTTACGTTTTTGGCTTATTGTTTGCTTTTATTTAATATCTAAAGTAAGAAGTTTTCCTTATTCATTACAAAAGAATAGCATTTGTCACAAAGAAAGGTTATAATAGTAATAGGAATATAAAGTGCTGTAACTGTAATAAAACTAGCCACATAGTGCATACATATAAAGAAAATAAGTCCACCAGAAATAACTATAAGCAGGGCTCGAAATAAAGGTCGCCAGCCCACCATTGGCAACTAAGAAATTGCAGCTGGCAAGTGTGATGAGATAACTTTGGAAATGCTTGATTTACTCCCCACAATTTATTTTCATGATTTTTTCTGTATAGTCCGACTCTGATGAGAAAAATTCTGTAGTGCCTCTAGTTCATGAAAGAGGAAGCCACTTTGTGAGGGTGAAACCCATAGATTAGGTATATATACCTAATCTGTGGGCTAAACAATTCGTTTCAGGTAAATGATAATATCTGATGGGTGAAAAATTGGTGAAAATAAAGGTTGCCTCATTTGGTGATTGACCAATCATATAGCTCAACCAGTTCTGATGTCATCAGGAAACTTGGCAGAGACCTTGTAGACTTTCTTATTAAAACCATCACATTATTGTACATGCAGTTGTCTGATTTATTATTAATTTATTTATAATTTATTTTTTTGTGGTTGTAAGTGCGGATGATCGTATGTCGCATAGGTCATAAGTTGACGATTAAGTATATTTAGATTTTAATATTTCGTAATATTTTTTATTACGGATCTTTATCTCAGTTATAATATTTATCAATGTTTTGGAAAATAACCTTCCATCTGCAGTTTTGTTGATGTTAGGAACTGGTCACTGATCAGTTTCCCATTTTGGCCTGATGAGAAAGGTGGAAAGAAGCTTCTTTAGTCTGTATTTTAACTGAGGCAGGCTACGTGGATAGCTGAAAACATTTTTGAATAAATGATTTATCTTACTTATTTGGCATATTGTTTATTTTTATTTAATATCTAAAGTAAGAAGTATTCCTCTGTACTATCTGTGTTTCCATATTATAATAATGTCATCCACGTAATGGCTGAATAAACTGAAGCTATTCATAAAAAACGGTAGAATCTGTTCTGCTAATTTTCTTACTACTATTTCTGCAAGTACCCCTGTTCTTTGCTTTTAAAGAGTGATTTTGCAAACTAGTTTGCAAAATCACTCTTTAAAAGTAAAGAACGAGCTATGGCAGATAAGGTATGCCAAATCTCTATAAAGTTTTTGATTCTGTTCATCACCATAGGTATGTTTTAGGAGGAAACGGTACAGAAATGGGCAAATGGATGCTAGCTGCAATGAGGGGTACATTTTTTGAAAGTCTAGTACTGCCATTATCTCACTTTCATGGCACTTGTGATTAAGTATTTTAGTCACAAATTCTTGTGAAGATTGTACAGTGTATTGGTAACCTTTCATTTTATTCATGCACCATTCTGTAAGGCTTTTTTCAATAATAAAGGTTGGGGAGTGCTTTCTCACTACTATTGATCTAGCTGCTGGTGGATGTTTATTTGTCTTAACATATGCAGAGATTCTTGGACATGTAGAATTCTTAATCTGTTTCTTATTTATGAACATAGATAAGTTCATCTTTTTACAAAGGGCACTTACTTTAGATGATGCTAAGATTATCAAAGTATCTTAAGGAAAATACTGCTTAAACTTATTAGAACAGTTCAATAATAAAGCACAAACTAGTAGTTAAAATGACAAACTTTCTTAGCTAAACACTCGCTAATGTTTTCAGCTGGTAAGCCATCTTCAGGCAGAGTTCTAAAATGGAATTCTTTTTAAAGAAATGCATCGTTTATATTTCCAGCATGGGTTAAAATTAATCTTCGACCTTTGCCAGTAGAAATTTGGCGACCACGAATAGAATAATCATTATGCCACTGTTTGGTTTTTCCATAATGTTCATTAACCCATGTTTCATCTAAATAAATAAATGAACTATCTGGTAATTCCTGTCTGTATTGTTTAATTTGTCTCAAATAATTATGTCTTCTTGCAACAATCTCTAGCCTCTCGATGTAAAATTTTCTATTATTAATTTTTCCATATTTTAAATCAAGCTTCTTCGTTAATATATGGTATAATGACGTTCTACCCCCGTTAAATGACATTTTTTCACATACCTTTTCTTTAATGCTAGAAATAGTAGGGTAATTACCATCTCGAAATATTTCAGAGATTGTTGCACGAACCACTGATAAATCAAAATCATCCAAATCAGTAACTGATGCTATTCGAGGCCTTTTCTTACCAGGAGTTGTTATTCGAACTGGAACACTTTTGGCACTTTTCCCTTCTTTCACAATCCTCTGAATGGTTGATATGGAAACCCCAGCACAGGAAGTTTCATTAAGTGTTTAAGTTTTTTAATAATAATAATAAATTTAAAATTTAAACTGTTTTTTTTTTTACTATTTCTAAAGATAATTTTGTTTTTTAACATAATTAAATATTTTTTTTCTTCTCTAAAATCTCGAATAGATCTACCTTTGGAATGCAAATTTCCTGAATTTTTAAGTTGTTTTTTAGGAAATTCGTGATGCACATAACAACGCTGCAACGTTATAATTTACAGTTATTTGATATTAAATTCTCAAAAATCTCATCGAAATTAAACTGTTTTGAAGAACGAAATAGAGAAGGAATTAGATTATCATAGAATATCTAAAAGAATTTCAAAATATTTAAATAAATAAATAAATAAATCTTCCAAAAAAACAAAAGCAAGTAGTGTTTGAAAAAATTAAATTAGTTTTGAGATTCTTCCAAGTTTTTCTCTTTATATATAGAATCACATGCTCAAAAAATCCAATCCAGCAAGTTTAATCCAAGAGGGTTCAGGATTCTTTATAAATAAATTCCCTAAAGTATTGGTTCAAACTCTTATCCCATTTCAGCATTAAAACCGTCTATACAATGGCTTTAAAATAAACTAGGTCTATAAGAATTGAAGAGAGGATATACTTACTTTTTATTTTGAAAATGTATTTTTTAATACCCAAAACATCAACAACTTGAATGATAAACTAGCTTATATTTACATTTTTCCATCCAAAATTTATTGTTTATTATTATAATTCTAAATCTTTTCAATACTAAGAAGAATTTTTTGAGTATCCCTCATACATGAATACTTTCATGTCTTAAGTTCTTTTTTTAATTTTTTTAATTTTATTGTTGAGAGAAGAGAATAAAAAAACTCGACAATATTAATTTTATTTATGACATTTTTTATTCTTTTTAATGTCTTTCCCCCTCTCTTGTTTTTATTAAAGATTTTTCAGATTTTTACGATGTTGTTAATTCTCGTCAATGACTATGCTAATAAGAATTGTTATTCTCTTTTGTAATTCTTTGAAAATACAGCAATTATTACTGATTTTGTGATACTGTAAAATAATAAATAATATGCAATTCTTAATGGTATGAAATAAGTTTAATTTAATTCATAGATATGTATTTTGTATTTATTGACAGACTTAACAGAAGTACTGTATTGCCATTATAAACATAAAAAGTGACATTTTGATTGGAATTTCTAATAATTGCGAAAACTCTTTGATGTAGAAGCGCATTCTCTGATCCATACTTGAATACATATAACGTTTCTTTTCAACACAGAGTGATTAATAGAGGATGTTGTCATGACAACCAAGAACTGGTTTTCGCTTCCGGTGAATGGATATTCAGTCTTAGATCATGAAGGTGGAATGGGTAGATGAGAAATTTCAATGGATCATCACCCTTATCATTACAGAAAAATAAGAAAATGGATGGATGTTCTGAACGTATATATGAGTTTAGCATATTAGAAATTATTTTATGCATATTGTACATAGCTGCATTTCTATCTTTAACGTAATAATTGTTACATCATAATTTTTACATCATTTACAGTTATAAAATTGATAAACTGGTTTGATAAACAAAGATAATCGTCTCGAGAATATTTATATCATTTAAAGAACATATAAACATGTATTTTTTATTATGTAACTCATTTATGTTTTTTATTTTGAAATATTTTCATTGAGTTTATCTTTGTAAATAGAAAATATTTCTAAAAGTACTTTGACATTTTCATAAGAAAAATAATTCGAATATGAAAACAAGAATATTAGAGAAAAAGAAAACATAAAGAAAAATTATATAGCAAAGTTATAAAAATATTTTCTAGAACAATTTTAAAATTTTTAATATACCAAAAATTATTTATATGATGATGAAGAAAATGTAATAATAAAATGAAGTAGCAGAAGAACATAGAACAAACTTGTTTCTCATATGTTTTTGTTATATATAAAAAAAAATTATCTAATACACGATCCATCGTGCTAAACTACTTCTTATAAAGCACGTCATCCTCAATTTTAAACTAAAATAAAATCACAAAATTTACTTTAACGTCGATAATCATAAAAGAACTGCTTTACGAAATGATCAAATCTGACATGTTCTTCTGCATTCTATATGCTTGTAGAGAAACGTAGTAAGCAGGCTTATAAAACTTCTAATTTTAAAGTCTTTTTTTCTTTTTAATTAAGTTCGTTGTTAATTTACGAAATAATTTTCATGTTTGCGAACACAGAGATGATCGATCGCTTTAGCGGAGACGCCATGTTACACATATTTCGATTAAACAGCTGAATGATGCGTTCAAATATCAGCTTTCGTTCAAGAATATCGTTTTAGAGCAATACAATCAGAAAGTCCATTCACTATTGCGATTCTCCAAGTAGTTGGTAGTAACTAAAAAATTAAATATTTAAGATAAGAGGATAGAAGAAAATCGGTATGGATCTTCCAGAGTTAATTTACACTATACAGTACATCAGTTAGTTGAATTGTTTTATGCACTGTAAAGAAATTAGTTTTCTTTAAGGGAATTATTTATCACTAGAAAGATCCTAAAGTAATTTAATAAGTCTAGATTTATGATGTGGTATGCATCCTTTAATCGAATTAAACTATTATTTAACAGTATTAAACTGTAAATTATCGCGATAATTTAATATATACTTATTCGAGTAGAAGGATCAATTTTATCGCGAACTATTTCAGTTCCATCTTCATTAGCGAATCTAATTTATGTTCTTGTGCAAAAGTTTTATTTGCCGAATTTTTCTGCAATCTATTTTTTTTTTTTTTTTAAATCTGTCATGGTCTGATGTAATGGAATCAAAGAAAGAAATGCATATATGTTTTTTTTATCTGTTATATCCAAGGCTAAATTTTATTGGCGAGCATTTTATATAAAATTCAATTTGCTAGTCCATTCAAAATATTGTAAATTCTTTATCTATTAATGTCAACATTAGTTTTCGACAATAAAGTGAAATTTAGCCTCGGGTCCCTTCTAATTCTATAAATCTTCAATTCATTATTCTCTATGGTGTTTGTTAAATTTATTTAAGAAGAAAATCAATAATAAAGAATTGAATAATATTATTCATAATTAATTATTCGATTGCTGATGATGAAAAGTTTCTATAATTAAATTTTAAAATAAATCTTTCTATTATAGGAACTGATTAATTGCATTGTATTTTGCTAATCAGGATTATGTCTGTTTTATTTTTCTATAGTACTTGTTAATTTTTAAAATACCTATTTTATAGAATTAATATTTAAAATAAGCTAAAACTAATTTCACATAATTTTAATTGTAGACAAAAAATACTAATGCTTTAAATAGCAGCTAGATCTTTCTTCATATTCTTTTTAAAACTATCTATAGAGATACTTTAACTCCTCGATGTATCGATACGAATAAAATGAAAATTATATTAAAGTCAAACTAAGTTTATATAATTTCTTTGAGGGTCTTAAAATAGTTAATTCAATTTTTGAATGTTTTCAATATTATTAACAAAAATATTTTTTTAATTTTGTTTTTATTGAAAGAAAACAGATTTTTGATCCAACATCCTTCGATGACCTAATTTGGTCTTCAAGTTTTGATCAATTATGACCGATAGCTTTTTGAAAAGCTTTAAAACGCTAAAAACAGTATTTCATTTATATTTATTTTGTTTAAACTTTAAATAATTTTAGTTTCTGAAGTTTATTTTATCAGAATATTTTGCTATATTTATTATCATTAAATGATACGATGGCACACGTTTCTTTGATGCCTTATTGGAAAAAATATTCTTGAAAAGATCTAGATTTATTTTGAATCTTTCTACTTATCTCCGATTTATTTCGTCTGAAAAGTGAGATAACAATTTATTTAGTTATGTTTCCTCCAAGAAACGATTTTTCTTTTATAAAAACTATCTAGCGCATCTCTGTTTTCGATAAGGTATACGATTTCTTTGCCATTTTCTCCCTCCCGCTTGTTTACTGATTTAATACACTATCTGGAAATTTAAACGTAGATCATATTTTGAGTTTGTAAATATATTTAAATAACCGTCATTTTCATAATCAAACTTTAGAAATGAAAATAATTCGTAAATTATATTTTAAAACTCTGTTAAATAATAGAAAAAAATATTCTGAAATCTTTAAAATAATTCCAAATGGTAAATATATTATAGAGTTTACTATTTAACACAAATCTCACTTTATTTTAATAGAATATTTATTTTTTAGATTTAATTCCTTTAGAAAAGAAGAAATAAGACTTTTGAAAGCTTAATAATCATAAACTTATTATGTTCACTTTATGTGATATAATAATGCTGTGCATTTTAAAGTAATTTTTAAAACATATATATGTTTTGTAGTAAATTAATTCTTTTAAACTTTAAGCATTTTAAATATATATATATATATATTACAATTTTTTTACAGAGTCAAATAAAAATAACCCATAATTTCCAAGTGAATATTGAACTTTCAATTTTAATTTTGTGTGTTCGATATATACGTTAGAAATCATTAAAGTAGTAAGATTCTTCTTGGAAATTGTAAAAGTACTAGCATATATATTGAATGACATTCTTGCGTGTCATATAATCATCGAGCATTTATCCATTTGGTGTTAAGCTTGCGGTTCATCCGCGATCTCCAAAACAAGTCTGTGCTAAAGTAATCCTAACACGGAAGACATTCACAGATGGGCAGTCAATCCCTTCAAGGCAGAAAATCACGAATGGGTGACAACAAATTCTCTTCTAACTTCGAACAAAATAAATAGCAACCTTGTTTATATTGAAAAGTTTTCCTAAAAATTGCTAAAAATACAAAATAATTTTCTTAATTTTATGTTACGAATTTATTTTATTTGGTAAATAAGTTATCTCGAAATTGTTAATGGTTATTGGAGAGTTGAGAATTCTTTGATAGCTAATATCATCAATTTGAAGATAATTCTTTTCGAATTAACGTTATATTTTTTTAACGTTCCTGTTTAAAATTTAAAAGATCAAAAACATTAATTAGCTTATTTTAAAGTATTGCCAATTTAATTAGATAGATAATTGAATTTTTAAAAAATTAAACAATTTTTATTAAGCAATTTTTTTAAAATTAATTATTGGCAGTCGAAAGATGGATTTAATTTTTTATATACAAATTTAATTCATCTTATCATAAATAAATATATATTTACTGTTTTTTTTATATTCATTTTGATTGTAATCTGAATGCATAATTTCATGCAAACAGTTTAATTTTACATGTATTCTCTATCTATATTTTATTATTTTTATTTAAATCCCAAAAACAAGTTCTTTACTTTTTAATTTTTTTCCAAGAACATGCTTCATGACATCATTAACATTCGAAGATTGCATATAAATTTGGAAGTTCTCCATAATCTCCTTACAATAAACTCATTGAAGAATATGAATAATATAACACAGTAAATAATGACATCATAAATATTAAAAATATTTTCCTCAATGATTTATTTTAAATCAAGAATAATTTATACAAAATAAAATCGTTTTCTCTTATATGTTTACCAAGTTTAATATATAATATACTTTTGTTTAAATATTTTTCTCTCTTGAAATTATTATAATCGTAATACAGTATAATATATAATAATAAAGAAAATTATATGATAATGTAAACATATATATTATTGTATCAAAATGATAAGTTTTAATACGAAAAATCTTTATTTTTTTACTATAATACACACTATTAAACTCAATCCAGTTTCATGCATTTTCTTGATAGATAGTTACAACCGAAGATCGCATGACGTCACTATCAGTTGAGAGTGAGACGGAGTATATGCAAAACTATTTTTGAAGATAAAATAGCCTTCAATCATTCACTTAAATGCTTATTAAAGATAGTCAAAGTGAATTTGTATTTTTCAAGTCTAGCAATTTATAAAAGATGTGTGCAGTTTGAATTGTTAATATAATTTCATTGACCATTTGAATATTTTAACTAAGGATGCAGAGTTAGATGGCAAATGATCCGACTCTGACTCCCTAAAATTTGATTTGTAAGGTTCGACTCCTGACTCTGGGCAGTTTAAAATTCTGACTCTGACACCACCCAAAACACTTTGACTCCTGACTCTGACTCTGCAACCCTGATTTTAAAATGTCTGAGAAGAATTTTTAACTCTATCCTAAATAATAGGAAACTGCATTGCATAGATATCTAATTCTTTTGGAAAATTCTCTATTTCCAAATACAGATAGTCCTTGACTTATGATCACTTATACTTATAATGGTCATGAAATCCATTAATTCTGTGATTGGTCAGTGCAATTCAATGGGTTCAGATCCAATAATAAAATATACAGGAAATGACCTTTTTTGTGTCTGATTTATAGTTTTGTGTTAAGATAATGTAGTGTCCTAGTAATCATAAATGAAAGATCTCTAAATTTTGGTCATTTTTGACTCCATCCATTCTGACTTAGGATGATGGGGTTGAAGATGAACTCATCTTAAGTCAATGACTATCTGTAGTTTATGCATGTGTTGAGAGATTTTGTAATTTGGTTTTAGATTTTTAGGATCTAAAATCCAATTAACATTTCATTATCTAACTTCTATAAACATTTTCTATTTCTATTTTGATATATGAAAAACTTTTCATTTTTAGTGTTGATCCATTTACCCGAAAAGATTGGTATGATGTGAAAGCACCTGTTATGTTCAGTGTACGAAATATTGGCAAAACTTTAGTAAATAGAACTCAAGGAACAAGTAAGTGTATATTATAATATATAATTAAATATTGTTAAATTGATTACAGATGCTTTCTGGTTTATGCAAATAATTGAGATCAAAGGTCTTTTTAAATAACTTTTTGATTTCTGATTTATGTCAGAAAACAAAATATGAATCAAAGCTCTTGGTACTAGATAGACTATGATGATTGCACCTATACAATATTATGGTAAACATATTAAAGAGAAATATCATATGAAATGATATCAGTAATATATGATTTTTGCTTGTTGCTCTTAAATATGAACTTAAATATTGTAAATTAACTGCATTTAACACATTAGTTTTAGTTCACCATATTTAAAAGTTCATATATTTTTACAAGAGAGAAATTTTAAATTCTTGTAATTTATAAATAGATATTTGTTCTATATTGTGGAAAGAAAAAACTTTTATGGAAGCCAGATATACATAAATAGGTATACATAACCTGTATTTTATAATTAAAAAGAATAGTGAATTTTGACACACTGCAATTTTGATAAGAATAATTGTTAAAACTGCACTATATAAACATAATTTATTAGAAAACTTAAATTTACATTCCAAATTTTCAAATTAAGCATTAACTGAACTATCATTTTTTAAGAGCATTGTTCAATTACTTTGAGTAACTTTTATAAACACAAACTAAGAACCCAGCATCAGACTGTGTAATCCTCAATTTAAAAACGTTTACAAAATTTTTATTTTATCAAACTGTGCAAATGTGTACCACATATTCAATTTACAGAATAATTTTCAATTTTTAGAAGAAACATTTCATTATCAATCAATTGTTCACTATAATTTAAATCAATTGTTTTTTTGTTCTCTGTTAATTTATATTCTGTAATTCTTATCTTAAATTTTTCTTGCATATTGGTTTCTAAAATTTTTTTCATAAAATGTTATTGGGATGTTTATTATTAATTTAATGATGCATTAGATCCTTGGTTAAATGGATTTCAGATTTAATGGACAATATATTTGGATTAAATTTTTATTTGATTTTCAATAAACATTTGAAATTTTCATTGAGAACAGTTGAAAATAATGTTATATACAATAATTTTGTTATATAGAAGGAATATCTGTTATCTGAGGGAGTTTAGGCCTAATATATATAGCAATTTATTACAGGAGAAATGCAATTAGAGATTCATGTGCATTTGTTTAGGTAATTGCATTTTATAGGTGGGGAAAATATGTATATATATTTGTTTTAAGACACTACCTTTCTGCTTTAGCTCTTCAAATTATCTTACAGGATTAAAGGATGGTGTGGAAGTGTCCCTTATTTGTGAAAAATGAAAATTGGTTTATCTTGATGTATACTTTTTATGTGCAGATTTTTATTCAAAATAATCAAGAAAAAAATGCAATCAGTGCCAAGCAAAAAATATTTGTAATGAATTAAGGCAGTTACTTACGACCATATCATCAATATCCATACCTGTCAATATTGAAAGCACAAACAACCTGTCATCATGCCCATGGCCAATGTGTTAATGCAAGTTTTGCCCTCTATAGTATCAAAAATTTTATTTTCTGATTTTTTCCTAAAAACGGTAAACATTACAATGTTTAAAAATGTGTGAAATCTTTATAAAATTTTATTTAATCTGTATTTAACAAATTTATTATATAAGATTTAAACAGGAAACTGATACACTGCCTGAATAATATATAAGAGATACACCTTAGCACTTAGGCAGGGTCAAGAAAAACACAACAAAAATCATCATTTAAAAAGCAGTAGCGCTTTCGATTTTTTAATATAAAATCCTCTTCAGCTAAACATAAAAAAAAAACTCCTAAAAATACAGTTCGTTAAACTGTATTTATTAGGAGTTCTATGTTTTATGTATAGCTAAAGAGGATTTTATATTAAAAAATCGAAAGCGCTACTGCTTTTTAAATGATGATTTTTGTTGTGTTTTTCTTGACCCTGCCTAAGTGCTAAGGTGTATCTCTTATATAAGATTTATTACATTATAAGTAAAAGTATAAGATTTTTATATTTATGTTGCATTTACAGTAGATTTATTACATAATAAGTAATAAGGATTCATATAAAGATTAAATAATTATTAGTCTTCATTATTATTGACTTTTTATGCAAATAAACTACTGCCTTAACCCGATCGCAGCCACACCTTACTGTATGAAAATGCCAGATATATGTTAAGCCTAATGGATATTTGGATAAATTTAAATGCTTATATTTATTTCAGCTTTTATGCATTATTATTGATTTTTATTAATAATAATGATATAATTATTTTTATTGAATATAAATTAATTTTTCTTATTTTTGTCAAAGACAATAGAAATATGATCACTGTAAAAAAAAACTTTATCAAAGCAATTTTAACTTATATATATATATATATATATAAGAAAGCACTCTAATTTTTGTTCTAAAATACATTTTAATCAGATTTGTTTATATTTAACATATATCATAATCATAAAAACATAATCATTTAGTATTTTCAAAAATTTTTCATTTATAAACTGCCTTTTGAACGACTGCTTTCGGATGTTTCAATAATAGAACGGTATGCAGAATTGCAACGAAACCAGCTCATCTAAAATAATTGGATAATAAAAATATATATGACCACAGTTAATGGTGAATTTTCCATAAGTGCAGTTTTTAAAGCATTTTATTATTATGTTATTATATGCGCAAAATTATAGATATCTACTGGTGAATGTGCTTCAGATATATCAACATCATTTTGTAATCAGAAGAGACCTATAAGCTGGGAAGATAAGATTCACCGTAAGATTTGAATTGATTCATTTAAGATTTAATTAAAACAGTAAATGAAAATAACGGCTATAATCCTATAAAATATTTTAAAGTGCACCTAAGCGTAAGTCTCAATAATTATTGGAAAATTTATCAAACTCATCGAGATTTACATAATTAACGTTACGAATAAAACTTTTCCGACTTACTAAATATAAATCAAAATTTTATTTTATGTGGATAGTTTCCGTTTAATGCTTCAGGTAAATAAATTAAAACTTGTTCAGGAAGCTATGAGAGCAGCAATTGAAATAAATATATTCATTGCTTAAGTTTGGATATTTAGTAAAAAGAAATTTTTGATCTTATATAGAATACATTTAAAGAAATAAAATTAAACACTATATGAAAAGCAAATGAAATTTTAATGTTCAATAACTACGTAAAACACTATAGTTCTCTAGAATGTTAATTCAACTAAATAAAATAGTTTTACAAAATTTTAATTTGTTACTGTACTCTTGAAAAAATTAAAAGACTTTATATAATGCCAATGAACAAAAAAAAGCCAAAGAAATGCCAAAATGTTAAAAAAATTTCTAATGCCAACCATGTCTAAAAAAAGCCAAAAAGAGCTCATTTAGTGTCAAAAAAGCCAATCTGGAAACCCTGGTTACAAGGATGACCAAACATCTGAATATGGAGTACAGGCCTGTCAAAACATAAACGGCACCTCCAGAAAACAATAGCATGCCAACATTGTAAATTTAAAAATTCATGCCAAAAAAACTGATGGAACTGGAATATTGATTGCTGGAATTTTAATTATCAACTTGTATATATACACAAGTTGCCACACACATGCACACTTATGCATGTGCACGTGGGGCTGAAAAAGTACGAGTCAAGGCCTACTATATCTACTTTTAACTCTTTCAGTGCCAGCAATTAATTAAAATTAAACCCAAACCCAATTTATATGCAAAAAATTAAAATTATCATCTTTCGCTTAATTTTTGTTGAAATCTTTGACCTTAAATTTTCTTATTTATATATTAAATAAATATGCTCATAAATTTTTATTTGGCCATTCCATTTGCTAATGCACCCATTTATGTACATTGATTTAAGTATTATTAAACTTATGGGAAAATTTTTTGAATGGATTAACTATGTAAGTTTGGATCTATTATAATAGAGTTAGCTGATTATCAAAAATTATGAATTAACAAAATTATTTCATATAATTTGAATATTTTTTCCTTACCAATTTGCTCTTCTGTTGGTTCTCCATACTCAAAAAATATTCTAATAACAAATAAAAATTTAGTAGCATAATCTCCATCCACTGTCCATTTTGAGCGATCTGGATCAAAACCCATTCTAGATATTTTCATTTCTTGTGACTCAACAGAAATAATTCTTCCTAGTTTAATTTAAAAAATTATTGATTGTTAACACAATACATACAAAATATAAAGAATTGTAAAAATCAATAAATTAATCTGGTATTTTAATTATGATATATTAATTTTAATAATGTTAAACATACTTTTAGTTGAACTTTAGCTGGCCAGAATGATAAATTATTAAAAAGACATTTTGCATTTCTACAATTTGCAATATTTATTTTTGAAAAAGAATTAAATAAATAATTTGAAAATATTTAACACACAATATTTGTAAGGATTATGTTTTTGAAAAAAACTACAAACACTGTACTCAAGAAATTATGGGAAAACAGAAATTTGGTGTCTGGGTACAGATTAACAAATTCTTTTAATATTTTTGGATTAAAATGACAATGTTTCCAATATTACATTGATATTTATATGAAATATGATTTTGTAATGCAAATTAATTAATTAGCATGGAAAAATTATCTACAGGCATATCTCAATATAGTGGTTACATTTCAGACCATTGCTGTAAAGTGAATCACAGCCTTTTTTCACTTGCTAGGACAGAAATAATGACTTTCATGCCTTTTGCCCTATTTGTTGCAAAAAATTTGCAATCGAGACCAAGACAAGAGGAACCAGGCCTGAACATGTGAAGAAACAGAAGATGTAGACAAGAGCAGATTATCACAAGGGTTTTTTTTTCTGTCATTAATAAAATCAAGACAGACACTTGAGCATACTGAACAATGAGACACAATCAAACTAGTGTGCACGAAAATAAATATTCTAAAGAAAGATGTTTTAACATTCAGATTAGCAATAAGTGCATACAAATTCAAAGAATGAGCATATGTAGATTATATATCAGAAATGAAAAATAACCAATTTGTCCAGCAAATGACCTGTATGTCCAGCATTTTGACTCATTGTGTCCAGCAAAAGAAATGAGAGACCTTGGACAGTATAAGTCAAAGTGAGTCAATTAACAGTTTAGTCAAAATCAATGAATTGCTCATATAGCCATACCTTGCTTATATGGTAGATTAGATTCCAGAGCACTACATAAAGTGAATCACAGCCATCTTTCACTTGCCAGTGAATAATAAAAGCTAAAATCATAATTACACTATCATTTATTATTAAGTGAAGAATAGCCATAAGTCTAATGAAATGACACCAATCAGTTAGCTCAATTCAACTCATTCTGCTGATGTACACAGCATCACCAAAAGAGCAACACAACTGCTAAAACAAACATGAATATACAGGGTGCGCCAGCTAAATCCGGACAAAATAAACAATATAATGATAACTCAGCACTATTTAGCAGTATAGAAAATAGTTTTTATTCTAACAAACTTGCAAGTTTATTATAAAGGTATCCATCAGATTATCTTAAAATTATGATATTTTTGTTGTTTTTTTTATGTAACTATTAAAAAATTAATAAAATTATAAATGCTAGTGTTTACAAATGGATATTCTAGGATAGCATGATATGAAAATGCTTGATGCATACCAAACATTTGATTTACATACTTCTGCATAATCTATAAAATTATGTTGAATTATTCTTGGTTTCTTTTATATAAATATATCTAATTTTAGGCTGCTGTTTTATAAAAAAAAATTAATGAATAGTATTGCATTCTTTGAGATGACAGATTATTTTTAACATATTTTTATATGAATAATAAGTTATCAAATAATAATAATTGCATTGCTCAAATTTTTTAATTATTGAATATTTAAAAATATAGACATTGATAGAAGCAAATGTTGATGTAAGGACCACAGATGGTTATCTTCTTAGAATGTTCTGTATAGGATTTACAAAGAAATGGGCTAACCAAGTTAAAAAAACTTGCTATGCACAACATACACAAGTAAGTTTATTTTCTAACTATAAAATTTAATTTATAATTGAATTTTTAAACATTTTAATTTTTATTGAATAGGTACGTGCCATTAGAAAAAAAATGGTTGAAAGTATGAACCGAGAGGTTTCATCAAGTGATTTAAAAGAAGTTGTTGGTAAATTGTAAGTGATATTTTTATATATATTATAAAAATTTATTTTGAAGGAAATAATTTCATGTCTGTAATATAGTTTAACTGATTGAAGTTCGATTTTTCAGTCATTTCAAAAAATTATCAGACTTTTTCTTTATGCTTATTGCAAATATCATAGTTATTCATATATTGCTTTTTTTTGCTATTTTTAATATCTTAAAATATGGAGTATAATATATGAATATTTTTGTAAATCTAAAAAATATTTCATGGATTATTAAAACAATGAGTTTGTCTCAATAGAGTGCACAGTATTTATTGGTTTTGACAATTCTTCTTTGAATTGATTATACTTGAAAATAGCTTTTCATCAAATAATAATTACAAAGTTTCAAACAAAAAATTCACTATCAGAATATAATTTTCATTGAATAAACAAGTTTTTTAGAAACTAGTAGAATCAATAGTTCTCAAGAATATAATTCTGATAACTGCATAAATGAAGAGGAATCCAGAAACTTAAAGAAAATTTATCATTTTATCAAGAACCAATGTATCATATAAGTAATATATTGTTTACCATTTATAAGAATTAACACACTGCCAACCATACCCATGTTTAATATAAGTTTCTTCTCAAGAGACCAAGCCTATTTTTAAGACAAGCAAACAAATCAAAGTCAATGTAGAATTATTCCTATATCTCTTGCATACTTAGCTCTTTAGCACATATGAGACTTGTTCCTGTGGATTTGGCATAAGTGCTTCCAATCTAGGAACAAATTTTAAAATTACAAGTAATCCTTGATTTGCAACCACATGTACTTATGATGGCAATGCTATTGATAACTTCTGTGATTAGTCATTGCAATTGATATAAGTTTCAAATCCCTGACCAATGATCTATTAAAAAAAATTGTGGCCAGTTGGCATGTTTCTGCTTTCTGGTCTGACGTAAATTTCCTTTTCAGCAGCAGATGTTGAGGCAGGATATAACTCTAGCTGCTATCTTCAATTAATTAAATAATGAATATTTTTTAGTACTAGTAAAAGTATTTTTTTAGGGTCTTGCATTTTTTGCTTTAACTTTATTACAATAAAATGGAATGTAATATTGGTGGTGTATTTCTGATTTGGCTTGTGGGGCTCATACTAAACTCCGTTGTAAGTGAAGGATTGCTTATATATTATTTCTGTTACAATGAAAGCAACTAGTATCATTTTCATTTTGTTATTGTTTATACAAGATTCAAGTTTTCTAGAACGTAGAAAAGTTGTGATGTTAGAGGAATTTTTTGACATTGTCATTGAATAGATTTTGTTTGGTTTTTATTAATCTGATAAGCAGAAATTGCAAAATACTTCAAAAAACATCAATACTTTTAAGATATTTTAAATAAATTATTCTTTTCTCTGCAGAATAGAAAATATTTCATCTTTTTATTTTAAAAATTTCAGATGAATACAGCAACTAAAAATTTAGAGGAATTTTTGAAAAATTGCTGGTCCACTATATTGAATGGTCATTTCCATAGATTGACAATATCTTAACCTTTTGCATGCTGGCAGTTAATGAAATTAAGCCTAATTAATATACAGGGTGTAAATTATCTCCTTCAAAAAATTACACTACCGACGCTCTTCCGATCTGTAAATTATCTTCTTCAAAAAAACTACACTACAGATGTAGACGAAATTCAGGCGATTAAAGTGATATAAGACATTTGGGGTCGCATATCGCAAGCAACACCGTAAATTGAACTTCAAACTAAGCTGAAAGTCTCGTAAGTAGGCAGTACTTGGTACTGCCTACTTACGAGCTTGGGTAGCGTTCGTACTCGCTGAGGGTAGCGTTCTTGGTACAGTCGTCTTGCTGCCAGTGCATTACCACGAGCTTCGCCAAAACACATGTTGGCTAACTCGTTGTCAAACTGATCCATAAGAACAGTGTACCTTGTCGAACTGGTTAAACTAAATTAATCAACAGTCAACGGCGCAGTTTTTCTACAATGACGTTGCAGCTCTTCTCCTTTGCCCCGCCCGGGCTTGCGATTTGCGACCCCAAGTGTCTTATATCACTTTAATCGTCTGAATTTCATCTATGTCGTAGTGTAGTTTTTTGAAGGAGATAATTTACACCCTGTATAAAAAATTAAAATTATCATATGTTTAATTTTCGTCAATCTCGAAATTTTTACAATTTATTACAATTTTTTTTCTCTCTAACAAGTATTTTTTCAGAAATTTTCATTCCATATATGAGATTGTCAAAAACACAAATTTTTATATGAATTGATTAGCCATCCAATAAAATAATTACTATCTTTGAAAACTGGCTATCTTCTAAATAAAACAAGTCATAAATGGATCATATTTTTGAAAATCAATAAACCAATTAATATGCAAATTTTGATTAATGAATATTAAGTTTGTAATTAAATATTAGTTCAAAATTACATAAATTTATTGAAATATTTTCATTATTATTAATTATTTATATTATGGTTTTATCTTCAATACTTTTTAATATTTTATAAATTTCTGAATTTATATAAAAAACTAACATACAAAAATCTTATCTCATACATAAACAGCCATGTTTATTTTGCCCTAATTTCACTCCTTGATGATGCACACCCATGCTCCTTATATATCACACTTCCCAGAATTTAGTAGACTTGGGAAGAAAAGTACAGGAGTGATAGCAATGAAACAAAAGTGCCATGCCTCTTTTAATAAGGGGATCTTTGTTTACATTAGTATTTTCTTGTTGTTTGACACAAATACATCAAAAATGAAGTAAAAAGAAATCAACGATTAATAAAAAGTATTGCTTATTTTAATAGAGTTAAACAAAATTTTGGTATTATAATAATTTTTTAAATTTTAAGATTTTATAATTCATACTATAAATAAATAAATTTTAAAAATAATTTAGATAAATTTATTTTAATATATAATCAGAATAATATAGAGTAATTTAGAATGTAGAGAAAAAAGGTAAAAAAAAAACGAATTTTCCAAAAAGTACTCAATTTAAAAAATTTTGTAAAAACCATTTTAAAATTTCAGCTGGAAAATATTTAGGAACTATCACGGTCATTATGGTTCTTTTTCAAAAACTCTAAATACAACTGCAATAAACTTATTGGAACCTGTAAAATTTTATTCTCTCTGCCACATATGATATGAACTGTCAAGGGCACACAAGAACTTAATATTTTATCTAGAGGGTATTTCAGTGATTATGTTAAGAGCATCATTTTTATTAATAATAATAAAGTCATATTAACATACATTGCTAAATTTCATTAACCAATGTCTACTGATTTTAACAATGTAAGTTTTTGAACAGTTCTTAAGTTTTGAACTATAATGAAAATATTATCAGTTTTATAAAAAATAATGAAATTTTGCATACTCTACTCATTGTCCTTAACATTCTTACAAAGTTTCCATTACTTTTGTCTGGGTAATTTATGGGAGTGCAAAATACTACTACTATTCTGTTTGGACACACAACACTGTTTAGGAGGAACAAATTAATAATTGTAACATGATGATCTGAGGAAATTCATTAATTTGAAAAGAAAAAGCTTAATGTAAAAAATAAATTAATAATAAAATCAGAAAGATAATGGTAAATTTTGAAAGTATAATCTATTTTATTGCATGAAAACGCTAATAAAAAAAATTTAGTACATTGATATATATTAGAATATTTTGTTTGTTGTTTATAATACTTTTATTCTTTTGTGCAATTTAATGTTTGCACATATATGTGCAAACATTAAATTGTATATATAACATTGAACATACATTAAATTGTATGTTCTATACACAATTATATATAATATAGTATTCATTAATTTGGCTGAGCAGTTGAAATATATACAACTGAATAATTATTTTCTATGATGTAAAAGTCACATTTTATGAATATGAATTACATTTTTTGTTTTTTGTTTTTACAGAATCCCAGATAGCATTGGTAAAGATATTGAGAAGGCCTGTCAGGGTATTTATCCATTACATGATGTAATGATTCGAAAGGTGAAAGTGTTAAAAAAACCTAAATTTGAATGTAAGTTTATTTCAGAATATTTTTAATAATTGAATTTATTAACGTCTTGAAAGATAATGATAGTTATCAGTTTTTATCATTGAGTCTGCTATGAAAGCAATATTGTCATATAGAATTATGAAATGATCAATATGATGAATGTTTTTGATTATTATTATATTAAAATGTTTTATGTATTTTATTGTTAATATGTCAAATAGCATTATATTAAAATTTTTTAATTTATCAATTGTGTGCACTAACATTTTAATGCCAGTTTTGTAAAAATTTCCATAGGAGCCATTTTCCATTAATTGCATCTCATTACATGAACTCAATATTTTTTAGAGGTCCAAAAAATTTTTAACATTGGCCTAAATCAGTGAATGGTGGAAAAAATTGCCAAATTTCAGTTTATATAAACAATCATCAAAATTATTAAAATATTGATATCTATTTAAATTACAATTGTTTTTTCATAATTTGCAGAAATTTGGTTTAATTTTGGCACTTGTTGAACTGCAGTGGAAATGAATGTAAAGAATGAAGTCATCCAATTGTGATGGATGGTAGATACTCTGTCAAATAGTATGGGAAATGAATGTGAACAAACCTCAACCGATTCAAAATTATTTTATATAAATACCACCTCATATAAAATGTTGTCATGATATTTGAGTGATTGAAGAAAAATTTTAGTAGTCTACAAATTTATATACTAAAACTTTGATTTTTCACACACAAGCCTTATTATTTATATTATATTTGAAACAAAAATGTAATATTATAAGTAATTAACATTACATTACTTACAGCTGTTTTACAGGATGAATTTTTTACTCTAAAACACTTTCAGTCTTTGAGACCCTTTTCAGTAGTCCATAGAGGTGTAATTAACATTACATTACTTACAGCTGTTTTACAGGATGAATTTTTTACTCTAAAACACGTTCAGTCTTACTTTGAGACCCTTTTCAGTAGTCCATAGAGATATTCTTTTTTACAACCATTTTCGAACACTCATTTCTTTCAGAATGTATAGTTTTTTTAAATTATGTCATTGATTTTGTTTTTAGAACTCTTTTTTATAATTTTACTGTCTACTAATATAATTAAATTATGCTTCCTCACATTGTTTTTAATTTCAAAAACAGTCATAAGTTTTTGTCATTTATAGCATATTTTTATATACGCGTATGATATTTTTACATATTATATTTTGTGCACCATCACCATGACATCGGCAAAAGAAAGAGTAATATATTTGCGTCCATACGAAATGATAAAGACCTAATCGTATACGCGTATGATATTTTTACATATTATATTTTGTGCACCATCACCATGACATCGGCAAGAGTAATATATTTGCGTCCATACGAAATGATAGAGACCCAATAGACGAAAAGAGAAGAGCAGGGATATATACAGTCCCACTATATAACAACTCTATGCACAAACATGAAGAGTACATAGGTAAGCTGAAAAGATCCCTAAGCACACGAATAGCAGAACATAAAATGGACATAAAAGCGGGCAAACTAAATACTGCGAAACATGAAGAGTACATAGGTAAGACGAAAAGATCCCTAAGCACACGAATAGCAGAACATAAAATGGACGTAAAAGCGGGCAAACTAAATACTGCTTTGCTGTCTCAAAGCATATGAAGAGGACGTGGTTATAGATTGGGAAAACGCCAAAATCATAAGGACTGTCCCAAACAACATTGGTGCTAGGACAGCAGAAGCATTAGAGGTAGAGAAAAGAAAGCTAAGCACGAGTGTTATTAATGACAACGATCCTAAAATCTGCCGATGTCATGGCGATAGTGTGCAAAATATAATACGTAAAAATATCGTAGGTGTATATAAAAATATTAAGCACGACTGTTATTAATGACAACGATCCTAAAATCTGCCGATGTCATGGCGATAGTGCGCAAAATATAATACGTAAAAATATCGTACGTGTATATAAAAATACGCTATAAATGACAAAAAATTATGACTGTTTTTGAAATTAAAAAATACGTGAGGAAGTGTAATTTAATTATATTAGTAGACAGTAAAATTATAAGAGAGTTCCAAAAGCAAAATCGATGACGTAATTTAAAAAACTATACATTCTGAAAGAAATGAAAGTGTTCGAAAATGGTTGTTAAAAAAATATCTCTATGGACTACTAAAGAGGGTCTCAAAATAAGACCAAAAACGTTTTAGAGTAAAAAATTCGTCCTGTAATAGAGCTGTAAGTAAAGTAATGTTAGTTATTAAAGCAAAATCGATGACGTAATTTAAAAAACTATACATTCTGAAAGAAATGAAAGTGTTTGAAAATGGTTGTAAAAAAAATATCTCTATGGACTACTGAAGAGGGTCTCAAAATAAGACCAAAAACGTTTGAGTAAAAAATTCATCCTGTAATAGAGCTGTAAGTAAAGTAATGTTAGTTATTAAAGAACAGGAGTTATAATAAATAGTTAATTATAAGTAATTATCTACATGATAGTTTGATCCATTTATATATATATTTATGAATAAAAATAAAAACATGATTATGAAAAGTCCATAAATAGAAAACTAAAAGTAGTCCATAATTGGTGTGTTTATTTTCAGAGTACAGGTTCTCTAGTTAAGAACATAATTCATATGTAAGTTTCATTAATAAATTGGATTGTTTATAACTCAGAAACTGCTATTGTTTTGGCTCCAGAAGTATTAAAATAACTTTATTTTACAGTATTTTATAATATATTTCACAGTTGGACCAATTAAAAGTTTAACTATTACCTAAGCTGTTTAAGTTAATTTCACAGATTTGAATGAAAAATCAGAATATAAAGGGATGATTTTTTGCCACCATCTTGAAATACTGCTGTACTATGTTAAAAACTGAGATTTTACATTATATTGGTTGCTAGAGAATTCTGCTACCATATTTTGAAATACTGCTGTACTATGTTAAAAACTGAGATTTTACATTATATTGGTTGCTAGAGCATTCTGCTACCATATTTAAAATTATTGAGTTTTGAAATTTCACATTCATAAAGTACAAATGTTCATAACTAGAAGAGTGCCTATATAGATTTTCATTGCAATTACCAGCATGTGGAAAAATGCTCCACTTGGAATCTAGAAAATTAATAAATCATTTTAATGGATTTCTTCTTGGCACTGTCAGGATGCCCCATTCTCAGGATTTACAAATCAATATCAAGCTTGTATTGACTGCTGAGAAACAGTGAACATAAACAAAATGCTATAGCCACTATATTTTATATTCTACCTGTTTTATTTTGTGGCTATGATGAATTTATCACATCACAAATTTGCTATTCAGAAATATATATTTTTAAGAAGAAAAATTGTAGAAAAATGAAAAAGCAACTTTTTAAATTCCAATTTTTGACTGCTTGTTAAAATTTAGAATTGAAATTCATGATTGCAAATTCTTTGTGTTATGTAAAATATTGGATGTCCTTATATTTTGTATTTTTTTAATCCTTGTAATCATTATCTAATTGATTGATTTCTTCTTTGCACTGTCAGGATGCCCCATTCTCAGGATTTACAAATCAATATCAACTTGTATTGACTGCTGAGAAACAGTGAACATAAACAAAATGCTATAGCCACTATATTTTATATTCTACCTGTTTTATTTTGTGGCTATGATGAATTTATCACATCACAAATTTGCTATTCAGAAATATATATTTTTAAGAAGAAAAATTGTAGAAAAATGAAAAAGCAACTTTTTAAATTCCAATTTTTGACTGCTTCTTAAAATTTAGAATTGAAATTCATGATTGCAAATTCTTTGTATTATGTAAAATATTGGATGTCCTTATATTTCGTATTTTTTTAATCCTTGTAATCATTATCTAATTGATTATACAATAAAAAAAATATTAAAAAATTGAATTATTAAAAATTAAAGATTTAAATAACATATTTTTAAAAATAAAGAAAAAATACATGGTAATGTCTAACTATTGAATTATATCTAAAAATACTTTATTAGCATTTATTACTTGATGCTAGTTATATTTAAGGCACTTATTATGCAAGTGGTCTGTCCATTTTTCTGCAATTGAAGATATAGGTTGATAGTTTTTTTAACATAAAAAAAATCCCAGTTACATGGATGTCTATGATATTGCCATAATGCACGCTATACATACTTGTGGAATTCTTGTAATGCATTTATTGAATGTAGATGCAGTACACAGAGGCTGCAACAATGGTTCCAGTGCACTTACACCATTTGCTCTTTCAATCTTTTTCTTCACCTCTTATATTACAAGCCATTGCACAAAAAGTTCTCTTCTCTTGCAATGACATAAATCAATAGAATACCCTCTTATATTACAAGCCATTGCACAAAAAGTTCTCTTCTCTTGCAATGACATAAATCAATATAATACCATAATATTGAGATTATTTTCAATGTTTTTATTTTGATTCATAGAATAACAACCAAAGCCAACTATAATGGTAATCATTACTTATAAACAATGTTGTCATTGTTTGTTGTTGGCTGTGCAAAGCTTGCTATTGGCAAGTTGTTGAAAAATTCATAAATGAGTGGAATGAATAGAAATAAGGTTATCATGTTCTTGATCAGTTCAGTGATGGCACAGCCTGTAGGGTACAATGGGCCATCTGCCTCACAATTCTGATTGTACAACTTGTACATTTTTTGCATAGTTAAATCAGCATTGTGATACATTCTTATCATGTTCTTGATCAGTTCAGTGATGGCACAGCCTGTAGGGTACAATGGGCCATCTTCTGCCTCACAATTCTGATTGTACAACTTATACATTTTTTGCATAGTTAAATCAGCATTGTGATACATTCTGTTTGAATTTTTATGTTGGGAATATTAACTTGTGTATTTTGGAAAATTAATAATGCACTTTACTAGAGACAGTGTGTTAATGTCAGTGGCAGATGATAGCTGCTTCCTAATCTTGTTGATTGCTCCTCTGCACCCTCCCTGGTAGCTTTCAATAATCTGGTGCATGTTACATTGGATAAGTTGAATGTCCCTAAGAAAAAAACTGCTTGTAGATATGGATCATGTTGGATTTGACTGGGAGGTAATAGGTGTATGCTTTTGGATTATGAATAGAATTTTGGTGATTCCTTTGATTGATAGGCTTACATTTCACCAGGCTAGCAATATTTGCCCAACTCACCCATTCTCCAAAATGTTTCAAATAATTCCTGTCGCGAAATCTGGTCCACATATTTCCAAAAAAATTTAGTCTTTTGGCTTACTGTTTTTGCTGGAACATTTTTTCTTGTTCTACTGGAATACTGTTGCCCCAAATTTGAGTCTCTCTCTCATATTGGCTCTCCATTCAGCTTGGATTTCTACTTTTTTTTCTACCACAAGCAATATCCTTGTCCAACTTCAATCCTATCCTGCTGATTATTTTCTGACATATCACTGTCTGAGGTAGCTACTTCATTTTCTAAAACACTATCCTCAATTGTGCCAAGTAATGTAAGCTCTACAGTAACAGTATGCAACTTCTTTTATAAGCACATTGTATTTGCAAACTAAAATATCCTTACAGTTGTTGACTGATTTCAAATAGATGTTATGAATCTTCACTCGTGGCTTTGAAATAAGAAATTGCAGCTACATTTTGTAAATTGTTTTTCTCTCTGTTTATATTTTCTCAATTATTCACAAGCATAGTCAAGTATAAGCTTCTTATATCATTTTAATCGCCTGAATTTCGTAGTGTAGTTTTTTTGAAGGAGATAATTTACACCCTGTATATATAATGAATTTTTCATATTAAAGTTCACATTATCTGAGGTGAGTGACATGTTGAATTTTATTTTAATTTTACTTACATTTTTGTTTTATAATAAAAAATTAATGAATTATCATTCATTTTTAAATTATATAATAGTCATTATATTCACAAAGATGTCTGACTTGAAAACAATACAGATCATGTTAATTTATTCAAATTCATTTTTATTTAATTTAGCAAACCTTCAATATTATGAGTTTTTGATTATCCGTGGTACTGTTGGTCCACATTATTGGATATCAGAATTATAACTTTGGATAATCAGGATTCTACTCTACATAAGAATTAGAAGCAATTTTCATATAATGGATTTATATTTGTAAAATGAAGCTTATAAAATTTATGATAAATTATCAAATTAGGATGAACCAAAATTTGTGTAATATGCTATATTATGCTAGAAAACAAAAATAATTCCTTTAAAGTTATAGATTGATATAAAGTATGCAGATAAAATTATTACATTCTAACTATATACTTTGTTTTATGAGAGAGAGGGAATTATTTTGAATAAAAAATCAATAATAAATGATATATTATTGATTGAGAGTTATGACTATGAATACTAATAAATTTTATTGCACAATATGTAACCTAATTTTCAATCATAAATCATTATTCTTTGTATTCTGTGCTTATATAAAATAACTTTTTTAAAAGCATCCTGTTCACAATTTTGGTATTATTGTATAGTTATTCAAAAAGTAACTGTTGTATGCATATAGTTTAAGTATATGCATACATTACATTCTAACTATATACTTTGTTTTATGAGAGAGAGGGAATTATTTTGAATAAAAAAATCAATAATAAATGATATATTATTGATTGAGAGTTATGGCTATGAATACTAATAAATTTTATTGCATAATATGTAACCTAATTTTCAATCATAAATCATTATTCTTTGTATTCTGTGCTTATATAAAATAACTTATTTAAAAGCATCCTGTTCACAATTTTGGTATTATTGTATAGTTATTCAAAAAATAACTATTGTATGCATATATATATATAATGCATCATAGTAATATGGTGTGCGATTACTTTTTGAACATCTCTTAGCAAGTTGATTTTTTCCTCTGTTCCAATTAATATTGCAAAAATTATTTTTTGTCATTGGTTCATTAGTTTTCAATGTTAAAGCATACAATTAGCATGTAACAGCTATTAATGACTATGATTATATACACGAGATGTTTTAAAAAGTTTGTATAAGCATAGAATATAGAAAGAACCAACAGCATATCATTTAAAATTTGTACTGTGCATGTAAATTAAAATACTGAATTTAGAAGTATATCCGATAAATAAAAAGTATGATATATAAATGCTTGCTGATGAAATAACTTATATTTTATTTAAAATAACATATATGAGTGATTGAGAATGAAATATTTTTAAGAATTTGAAGACATATAACTTTCATATTGCATATTATGCTTATTGTATTTCGAAATTAGTTAAATTTCACAAAATCTACATAGAACTGATTTATTAATTATCAATAAAATAGCTCTCTGATTTATTGATGATAAATATTGAAGCATTCTGGATTATAATTTTATATAGTTAATATTATCATGTTAAAAATATTTTTTTGTGACTTGTAAAACTTATTATATAGCTAAATCTAAATAGAAATGAAATTATCTGGAATTTACATTAAATGAGATCAATCATAAGAAAAATTCTCTGCATTTTACATAAAACTTAATTATGAATATAGAATATTGAGTGAATTGTTTAAAAATTTTATACTAATGGCCAAATTAGTCAAAATAAATTAAATAACATTTAAATATCAATTGGTACGAATTCATTTTGACATAAATCTAAATAAAATTATCAATCTTGAAACTGTCTTCAACATGAAGACATGAACTTTCAATGGATTTGAAAATCAAAACTGAAAACAGCCTAAATAATACTTCATAATATAGTACAGAAAATGGTTAAGATGAAAAGCACAATTTTTTATTAATTATATATTTAGAATATATATTTTTATTCAATCCAGTAATTCTCACTCTTGCTAGTAGCCCACTTCTGATTTTAAGATTTGGGATTCCTTATAGCCATTATTAGTGGGGGAAAAACTATTTCAGGTGGCAGATTGAGAGATTGGGAACTACTGATCTAAACAAATTATTAGTAAAAATTTCAATTTTGTTATCGCATTTAATTGTCATTGTTCTTTAATGTTTTTAAATTGTATCAATTTATTATATAAAACATATCCAAGAAACTTTTGCTGAATAAAATTAACATTTTATATTCTTGATTTTATTAATATTCAATGCTTAATATTCTTTATATAAATAAATATTCATTTATTAATACTGATAATATATTTTAGTGGGGAAATTGCTCGAATTACATGGTGAAGGAACAGGAAAAGGTGGTACAGCAGCAGCTCCTACTAAAGGTGAAGAAGGAATGAAAATTGATAGACCAGAAGGCTATGAACCACCAGTCCAGGACACTGTTTAAAGCATTGTCATTCTTAATGAATATATAAAATAAACTCCTGGATTTCATGTTTTTGTGTGTTTTTGTTTACTTCGCAAAGCAAATCTAGATAATTTATCAATTTGATATTCAGAAGTTGTTAAAAATCTCTTGGACTGTGATAAATATAATTTCATTACAATCTACAAAGACGGAAATATTTACATTATATAAAATGACAAAATTGAAACATACAACTCTGTAAGTTGATGAGAAGCTTCCTCGATATCCGGACGATTCTGTTACTAAAGGAGACGTCAGCGTGGCTCTCGCAGGGGTCCTGTCTTAGGCTACTGTTGTGGAATGTTCTAGCCAACACTATACCAAAATCGTTTCATGCCGGATAAGGATTCAGTTGCAGATTATGCGGACGACATGTAATTACCAATGCAAGCTGAAATTTAATTGAAAACATCGATAATGAAGCGGCTTGTTCAACGGGGAAAGAGAATAACCTTTTTTGCATAAATCCCGAAGTCCTGACCTAGAGACAGTCAAGTATATTGATCCATTGACCAATATGTCGAATTGAGAGAGTAAATCGTTTCATGCCGGATAAGGATTCAGTTGCAGATTATGCGGACGACATGTAATTACCGATGCAAGCCGAAATTTAATTGAAAACATCGATAATGAAGCGGCTTATTCAACGGGGAAAGAATAACCTTTTTTGCATAAATACCGAAGTCCTGACCTAGAGACAGTCAAGTACATTGATCCATTGACCAATATGTCGAATTGAGAGAGCCTATCCGAAAGACCAGTGAGCGTATTTAGACATCAGAATTGATCATGTACTAAGTTGATTACCGCATAATGGAAATGGATGTAGCTTACTATCGTAGTTACCTAAACTAGACTACTGCCTAAGCGGAAAGTTCATTCCAAATTTAAGAGGGCAATTGAAAGATAGGCAATGTCATCAGTGAAGAGAAGTGAATTTTTTCAGAAAGCAAAACTTCCGGAAACTTTACGGATTATGAGAACATAACTGAACTGTGTTTACCCTGACTGCTGATCGTTGCCTGTGACGCTTTGTCATTGGTGATTGAATAAGAGAGTGCTTTCTTTTCTCACGCCTGGTGAAAGAGAACAATTTTCATTGTAAACGAACGTGCCTGGCCATTGCAAAAGGCTGTGAAGGAGATGGGATGTTCCCTTTACATTAGTCTTGGAAGATCGTAGGTGAACTGATTGTATCGGATATTGAGAGCTATTCGACGGTTCTGAAGATTGCGTTTGTCGGGAAAGCCTATTGTGTTCATAGAGGGAATTTTGTGCAGTTTATTCCGGATATAAATTGAACGAGAAAGCTTCCATATTTCAGGCAGAATTGCTGGCGCATGACAGTGTGGCTACTGGAACTTCCTGGTTCAGACCCGTCACTGTTTACTTCGACTGCCAATTGTCACTTTCAGGCTGTAAGTTATGGCTACCACTGATTAAGGTTGATGTAGATCATGTGGGATTTCAGATATGACACAGTCGAGCTGTTGCTCTGCGGTAGGTCCGTAGTCACGGATATTGAGTATGAGCGTGCGGATGCTTTGTTCGAGTTATCGGCTAGGAGTTTGATGTTTGTGACATCGAATTCCTCCGCCAGCCATATCAAATATATTACGGTCACTTCTGCGACGATTGATGATAAATTGACAGAAGAGCTAATCTAGCTGTACTGTTAATTCCCATACTCTTGCCTGTGGTGGGCTCTTGTTAGCATTAACTAACTCGTCAGAGGTTATCGTTTGATCACGATTGATTTCCCCATTATCTCCATGGGGAATGTATGGTGATAACTTCCGTTATGGGTTGTCATGATGTCGCGCTTCATTACCTACTTAGCTGCTCTTACGGAAGCCTTCCGAAAGGGCATCAATAGTGTTGATTGAACGTTTTTGAAATCGAAGTGTATCGAACGCTAACAACTAATCAAGGAAATTTTGCGAAACAACGTGGCGCAATCGATAGGCTTTTGGATTGATATATTCTCAGACGGTCAATTTATGGAGACGACTATTCTTGGAGGAGAGTGTCTATTCTCCAGATTCACAATGGATCAGCCTCGTTTCCTTCGGTAGAGATGGATTGTGGTGATAGCACCACGACATAGTTTCAACAAATTCGAGATCGAGAATTTGATAAAGGCGAAACTGGTGTTGTTTTAATGTTTAAAATTATTAATATATTTAATAATGCTATTATTTTAAATGAAAATTATTGTTTTTATTGTGCTTATAAAAATCTTGCCTGTGTTTGATTTTATATAGTGTTAATCCTGGGGTACTCGTTCCGAAAACGAGAAATATTTCGATCGGTGATGATTCGCAATAATAATTGAGGTTAGAGATAATTCATTGTAATTTACAGATGGATTTATTGCAATTAGAATTGTGTAAAAATTAAAAAATGATGAATTGGAAATTAAATCTCTGAACGTTTTACAGATTTAAAAGATTTATTGAATGAATAAAATCCAATGAAGGACATGGTTACTCTTTTTTGTTACAGAAGTCGCCACTTTCCACTCGAGTATTAAGTGGCGGGGTGGAAACAAGCCCTTCCACATGTTATCAGCAAAGGGGTCAGCCGGATTGTGGAGGACATTTTTGTGCCACGGACTGCACCCACACCCGTGGAAGGATTGCCGGGTCGGGCCCAGAACTCCGAAAAAACTTCAGGATTTGCCGAACCCGAGTCGTACGCCAACGCGTTATCACTGCCATCCGGCTGTTGACTTGTCAACAGATGATGCCACTTTCCATTCAGGAAGAATACTAAGTGGCGGAGTGAAACAAGCCCTTCCACAGGCTGCCTGCCCCTGCGAAGGGGTCAGCCGGATTGTGGAGGACTGGGATCGACGGGCCGGATCCTAAGATATTTTCAAGGGTGGGAGCCGAGACTCGAACCCGGGTCGTCCAGAGTTGAAAGCCGAAGCGTTTCCACGCGGCCAATCCGACCGCCAATTATGGAGGACGGAACGATGAGGTGTTTCGGATACCATGAATAAATTTTCTCAGATCTCCAGATTGAAAAGTTGAAGCATTTGTACTGTACGTTGCTAATCCGGTCGATCACCTTATCTGTTTTGTAAAAACACTATAGCAAGCTATGTTGCAAGATAGAAAAGCTTAAACTTTTAAGTCGGCCGGATGGCCGCGTGGTAAAGCTTTGGCTTACCACCCTGGAGGATCCGGGTCCCACACCTCCAGTTTTTCAGGAGGAGTCCGGGCCCGGCCCGTTGAACCCCATCCTTCAACCATCCGGTTGACCCCATCACGAGTGTTGGCCAGCCTGTGATGGGCTCTACAAGTGGCCGCCGCCAGATACAGTATATCCCATGAGGATATGGCGGCGTAATCTAATTAACCTTAAACTTTTAATTGTGTGGACGCGTTATAATGTTCTCTCACCACTTTGGAACCGGGTTCAATTTCTGCTTCACATCCAATTTTTTCAGTTGGGTTCAACGGGCAGGAAAATTTTAAATTTTACGTAAATAAATTTTCCAAGGAATTTTCCACGTAAATAAATTTTCCAAGGATAGGACCTAAGTTATCCAGAGTGGAAAAGAAGCGTTTTCATGCGTCCAGTTAGCAGACAACCTATGATGGGATATGCTAAAAGTATTGTGTTCGGCGATGTAATACAACGCTGGATTGGCCGCGTGAAAACTTCGGCTTGCCAACTGGATGACCTGGGATCGAGTCTCAGATCCTATCCCTTGAAAATTATAATGGGGTTCAGGCCTGGCATTAATCCTCGTCCACAATCCAGCTGACACTTTTGCAACTGTGGACAACCCGTGGAAGGTTTTTTGTCTCGTTACTTAGTATTCTAATACCGGTCAGACTAGACCGCTTAAAGTACCTTAACTCTTAACGTAGTTTAATATTTCGTGTCTGAAAAGCATTAGTCTGTTAAATTCGATCTTAAAGTACTTTAAGTTAACTAATGTCCCTTAAACTAATTTAGAGAGGCATAAAGTAAGTCAAACTGGCAACAACGACTTTCGAGAAGCAAAGTAAACATGGAGAAAAGAATGAATTGGACGATGGAAGAAACAAATATTCTAATCAAGATTCTAATAGATATTTGGGAAAACCATTATCGGCATTTAAAATCGATGAAAAGAAGTAACATTTCCGGTAAAATGCCAGAATTTTCGGTTTTTTTTTAAAATATTTGTAAGGATATATAATTACTATTCTCTCTTGCAATTTCACTTGTTTTTGATCTATAGTTGCCGGCCATTACGGTTTAGTAAGAGGAATTTCGGGTAAATCCAGATCACTGCAGTCGATAAGGACATACAACACGCATGCGTCATTTTCCTCCAACTTTCGTGCCGGCAACTATAAGGAATAATTGAAATAATTCAAGAAAATGGTGTTTTAAATCGGCATCCATTATTTTTTTTTTTATTACGACCCCACAGATTAGTTGAGACAACAGGACACACTCATAGACTCTATTGTATCATTAGAACGAAGCGCCTCTATGGAGAGTACTTAAAATGAACTAAACTATTAATAAAAATGATGTTTTAATTTTTTGAAAATGTAATAAAACTGCCATAAGATTCGTAGAAACAATAATAACCGACCTTCCACTATCTACAACAAAAGTGAAATGAATAACGCCAGGTACTGCCAATAGTGGCAGCACCTTCGAACAAGCGAAGTGTCCCATCCGTCTCAACTAGTCTGTGTACGACTCTTTCCAATTAGGAAGATTACTAAGGGGAGGGGAAGTTCCAATCACGGGCTGCACCCACACCCTTGGAGGGGGCCGGATGGTGAAGGACGGGGATCGCCAGGCCCGGCCTCAACACCCCGAAAAACTTTTCAGATTTACCGCATCCGGGTCCTGAGTGCCACACCAACGCGTTAGGCGCGGTTTCCACTTTACGATTTCGTCCAGCAAAACGGATCCGTATAGCCGATATCCTAGCAACAGCCCGTTTACGGGCAGCAAAATCACGGAACGGATCGACTAGACCTCTATCCTTTATGCTGGATACGGATCCTTACGGATTGACATCACCGATTCGAGAGCCAATAAGTAACTATTTTGTTGTAAACGAGAGCTTTGAAAAACATGGCGGTAAACGATGAAATACTTATAAATTTGGTTGGTAAAAACGTTTGTCTTTACGACAAATCCCGAAAAGAATATCACGACAAAATATTAAAAAATAATACTTGGGATAGAATAACGAACCAACTTATACAAGATGGTAAGTTCATGAACAGAATACAGTACAGCTAATCGAATTGGTCTTGTGCACGTGTTCATTCTTGCTTTATAAAATATTATTTAGTTTTAGAATAACAAAGCGTGTATTATCCACCACTATTCATCACTATATGATTGTATCTTCCTTCCAAAAGTGTTAAATTAAACATTATATTTATCAAAACATAGATTTGATCGAAATAGATAAAACAACCTCTTTCTCCATCATGAAATAAACTTTTTCTATCTACGTCTTTGATTGGTTTATTTTTACAACATTCGTTATTGGCTACTTCGACATGACGTTTTAAAAGTTACGGATCCGTTTTTTCTCTGTGGTTATACGGCCTATGTGAGCACGTAAACATTTTGCTGTCCGAAATCGAAAGCTACTGGACGGCGTCGTGCTGGACGAAATCGTACAGTGGAAAACGCGCCTTACCATCCGGCCATCCAGCCGCCTGACATCATTACTATAGCTGATTACACATTGTTTACAATCATATGTTCATAAAATTTCCCACTAGATGGCGAATATTAACAAATATTCCAAAAATCTGTCTGAAATCAACCTTAAAGTACTTTAATGCGTGACGTAAAGTACTTTGTTTCTGTGTCTGTGGTAGCCACGAAGGTAAGAGATAGATGGAGATGGCATGACGTCACTAAAAGTGAAGCCAGCGATGGGTTGACCAAGATGGCCGCCTTTCGATCGTAAAAACTCGGAAGTTTGATCTTAAAATTGTAATAACAATCTATTTCATGATAAAACCCCTTATAATAATAAATGAGACCAAATATTAAGACAACTATATGATATACGTAACAAAGTTTAATTGTATAGTAGCTTTTAGGAAACACAGTATTTATTTAAAACATTAATTGCAATTCGATAACATTTTTTTTTTTTAATTTATTTTACAAACATTATTACTTTCTTTTTTTCTAATTCATCTTTCCAATATAGTTTCAGGAATATTATTATTTTTCTCTTTATTCTACTTAGATTCCAGATTATATTATAAAATTGCAGGTAATGAGTAAAAAGTAATGCTTATTCAATTGCAAAATTTTATAAATTTTTCACTGAAATTTTATTCTCACAACAAAATTTTCGAAACAAAGTGAAGAATGAGAATGAATGTAAGCATCTCATTATGTATCCTTAAAAGCAACTCTACTGGAAATTATATTAAAACATTAATAAAAATAATTCACATTCTATTTTTTATGGTTTTGCAGAAAGTAAATATTTCAATCATTTGACAACCACTATTTAAATCTGTATTACAAATATTTCACATATAAGCTGGATAAGTTGGAAATTTTGTAAGGAACAGCATTTTCTCTCCATAATTGTCTTCTACTTTCATCTTTTGGAAATCTAAAATGTAAAAACATATTTGTAGAAATATTGTTTTACTGTTTCTATTACTAAAGAACTTTATATTTCTATAATGTAATATCAAAATTAATAAACAAATACTTTATAACTATAAACTACTGAGTTCTGCTGCTTCTAAGACCATAAGAAATCACAAGCACTTAAAGCAAGACAAATATTTTTTTATCATTATTAGTAGTATATGTAATATATATCTAATAATAAAATAATATATTTGTCCTGCTTTAAGTGCTTGTGATTTCTTGTAAATACTTTGTATTTGATTGAACTGAATTGCTTTTAATAAACTAATAGTAGCAAATATATGTATAATTATATAAAGTTTTAATATAGTTAAATTAATCTTATTATTTCATAAAAAAATTTATAATTATGTTATAATATATAAATTTAATTTCTATTTATTAATGGAGAGAATATGCCACAGATATCAAATTGCGTTAATAATTGTTTTTGATGTTTATTGGAAACGAAAGTACTTGATAAACTTCGATACAAACTCGATAAAATAGACAACATAATATTAATTATATTTATATGTAATGAATTTATCTTAAACATACTTATTTCTGTGGTAATATCAGTCAATAGACGGTAGAGTTACTACCTTGTCTTTGTGAATAAAAATAAATTATTTGAAAGAAATTACATTACCTGTAAAACGTTAAATTTGCTGTTCTGTTATCACTTCGGTTGTTATAACCAACGCCAGCACAACTTGACGTGTTTCCTGTCTAAAAATACGTCTTAAAAATCCTTCTATCTGCATAGGATAACATTAGCACCGACAATGTTTTGGGTGTACCAATATGGCGGATAAGCTCCGCCCCGGCTTCAATTTTGTTGGCCGGATTGAATAGACACGCCATCTCCATCTATCTCCTACCTCCGTGGTGGTAGCAGGTATAAGAGAATGGAAAGTTGAGTCATCTGTTGATAAAAATACAAACTAATATTAATTTCATTTTTGTAACTCTATTAATATGTTACATAAACATTTATTTCACTTTAATCATCATCTCTCAACATTAAAAACGTATTACATGAAAAAGCAGGGAAAAGTATAACAGTAGGAGAAATACTTGTATTTAGGAATTGCAACATATCTTTCAGGCGTGTGTGAATGATTTTTCTATTAAGAATAATGAAATTATTAGAAAGCCAAATATTACATACGAAACGTTGAAAAGTTCTAAATTATTAGAGAAAATGAAAAATGTTTTTTATATATACAGTGGGTGATCGGTTAACGATCAGAAAAGTTCTAAATTATTAGAGAAAATGAAAATTGTTTTTTATATATACAGTGGGTGATCGGTTAACAATCAGTTCGGATAACGAACACTTTTTCGAAAGATTTTTATGTTCGGTTAACGAACACCTCACAGAACAAACTGTGGGACCCGCGGACTGACCGAATGACAGATCAGCCGGATGGCTACATGGTAAAGCTGTGGCTTACCATTCTGGAGGATCCGGGGTCCAACTCCTTCAATTTTTAGGAGGGATCTGGGTCCGGACCATTGAAACCCATCCTTCAATCTTCCGGTTGACCCTATCATGGGTGTTGGTCAGCCTGTGATGATGGCGGCTCTATAAGAATAAATCGCCGCCAGATAAAAATATTCCATGAAGATATTTCGGCTTAACTAACCAAACGGAATGACAGGCTTAGGCTTTGCGCGCTCGTGGACTTATGGGTAAGGATGGAAGAAAAGTAGTTTTCCCGATTAAAATGAACTCGGAGACAACGTAAAACAAATCAAAGATTTATTAAAGAAGGTTAGAGAGAGATTTTACAATTTTTTGGTGTTAGAATGGCACCCATACCAGGTTAAGGTCAACAGGCTTGGAGATCTCTACCACGACGATGCTATTAATCACTTCCGAAAAATCCTGAAGGAGAGAGAAAAGCAATCGATATTGGACAGATTCTTTATCGGAAAATAAATATAATAGATGAAAATGCAAGACTATGTATGTATATATTATTGTTATTACATATAAATAAACATAGTAAGAAATTATATAATTTTTTATTTATGTTTTTTAGGTCTGCGGAACGAATTAATCAAATTCCCATTAAAATATATCTCCAGAACGAATTAATTAAATTCCCATAAAAACCTATGGTAAATCAGGATCTCCAGAATGAATTAATCAAATTCCCATAAAAACCTATGATAAATCAATGATCAGTTAACGAACAATTCGGATAACGAACATTTTCTTGGAACGGATTATGTTCGTTAACCGATCACCCACTGTAGTAGGTCGGAAATACATCGTATTGCCACCTACATGCTGTATAAATAATGAAATATAGTATTTTAATAGTAGGACAATTTAGGGCTATTAGTCGATATCAGAGATGATTGACAGTTGGCAGCATGGTTGTCCTTGCAATTATCTATTTTTGTTTTCAGATTTCTGTTAGCAACATGATTGTCAAAAGTTCAATTGATTATTCAATATCAAAATTGAGAAGAATGGACGTGTGTTATGAATTGCATAACCTTCTGACCATTTTATCATGAATGCTGCCATTATGTTTCGTATTGGTTAATTTTGTCACTTCAATTGATATTCGGGTTATATGCCGCCTAGACAACGGGGTAATATGCCGCACGGCATTGTATTCCATGTCATTAAATTGTTTCAGTACATTTTTTTAACCTTTCCATTCAAAAATAGAATAAAAGGATATATGAATTAAATTTGTCCGAATATTCTATTTCTAGCGTGCCCTTTTCCTTGTCCTGGATATTAAAAGTAATGCACATTCCACGATTTGATTCGATTTAATAATTCTAGCGGTAAAGCAGTTCTTGATTTATTTATTTATTTAAACGAAAGAGATAGAGGGCTGTACATAAAGCTTAGCCTCTTGAAAAGGAAGAGAGAAGTGAGAAGGAGATAGGAAAGGTGAGAATAGTTTAAAGAGTCCTACCAAAGGAGCGTGGCAGGCCGCTAGAGGAAATGGAGTTAGGCAACCAATGCGTTCACATGACTCCCGGCGCCCGCAGCGGGCGATTATTAAAAAGTTGAAAGTTTAAAATGCAAAGTCTCCCAGTTTGGGAGAAAAAAATATATACAATATTTACATGTTGCCAGAATTCGAACAATGTTCATCTTCCTTTGCGACAAAGTTGCACTCCTCTGAGATCAGGACTAGAGATTAATCGGTTCTTCAGTCAATCGAAAATCCTGTCTTCAAATCCTTGTAGAATAGTATCAATTATAAAAAAAAAAAAAAAGTTACAATTTAAACATTGACGCAGAACAGTAGCCAGCACCTCTGCTGGGTTGAAAAACAAGCATGAAAGAAACATAATAATTACGAAATTTACATTGGGAAAAAAAAAAAAAAACATGCCAAACTAGTTAACAGGGGAATTACCAAAAGAAGGTTTCAGGGCCTTTGTATTTTTAAGAAATTTCTTAAACTCAATGAAAATTGGCTTAATATCGATTAGCTGAGAATTGTGACACGGCCAGTTACAGTCATTTAACAAAGTAGTTCTCTCTAATTGTCCTCTAAAGTTTTCAAAAAGAGAGCAGTTGTAAAGAAGGTGAACAGAGTCCTGTTTTCCTCCCTCTGTGCAATAACAATTTTCGTTATTCTTAAGTTTAAACCTAGTCAAGTAAGCTCTGAAATTACCATGTCCAGTGATGGTTTGCGTAATACTGGAGTCGATGTCTGCATGTTTGTTGTAAAAGAAATTTTTAATGTTAGGAAGAAAAGAAAATGCCAATCTACCAATAGATGCATTATTCCAATTGTTTTGACATTGATCGAAAATGGCTTCATTAAACATCTTCCTTAAATGACTCAAAGGAATGGCATTAAAGCTGATATTGTTGATGTTTTTAATCGCCTTTTTTGCAAGGTAATCAGCCTTTTCATTTCCTTCAATTCCTTTATGACTTGGAATCCAATTGGCAATTAACGATTTAATTAATGTAAATTATTGGGTTCTTTCTATGTTTGAAGGCCAAAGTTAGGTAATGTTAGTTAAAACCGCCATAACTCACTTGGGATATTTTGGGTTGTTCAACATCCTTGGTGCAGCAAGAATGAGGTTCAATGGGCCGACTCAGAATGATCGTATAAAACTGGTGGTGGGGACCCTAATCCTCCAGATAGTAAGCGACGCAATCAAGGACAAAGCTGGATTGACTTATTTGTACAACCTCAGCATTAAAATTCCTTATTAGTTCTTCATGATGGTTCTTGAACATGATTCTTTATCTTATCATAAAACACAATTTAAATTATGTGATATTTTAAACTTTTAAAAAAGACAATTTGTGTAAGGTCCAAGGAGTTCTCGATAAATAAATTTTCAATGTGCCATGAATTTGACCCTAGTCAAATAATTATTCGTATATTATTATTGTAACGTTTAGAACTTGTAGATTGTTTAGAAGAGAGAAGGGAAATGGAGTATCACATGGAAATAAACACTGTTGTAAAATAATAGGTTTAGTATTAAACGATAACTCAATCTATTTGACCACCACAGTTTGTAAGAAATTAATATCAATAATCGACATTCTTCGAGGAGAGAACCGGGGAGTCTGTCTGCCCAGAGAATTCCGTCCGTGTGGATGTGTAGTGTAGTGTTGTGTCAGGATCATCATCTTTGGCAATGATTACACCTGAGGAAAGGAGGAAAATCAATTTATTTTTATTGTATATAGATTTTTTTGTCATTGTCTTGTATTGATCGGTTTTAATCTCCTGTGGAATGAATCACAGTTTTAACATTTTTTTTTTTTTTTTTTTTGAGTAAAGACTGAAAAAAATGAATCATCACTCCCGATTTACCCGCGTATTATTGTTATATAAAAATACAGGTATTTATCCTCCAAAATGACTTGTGCCATCTCTTTCTCAATAAAAGATCCTTGGCTGATTGAAAACCGTGTAGTTGTCATCACTATCAGATTTCGTTTACCCGTTCGAACTTACCCGCGATTGTCGCCTACGACCGCGATAGATCTAAACGCCTGTGCAGTTCGTCCCGGCGGATCCACATTTGTATTATTAATTATATGTTTTGTAGATAATATAAATTATTTAAAATATTTCCACAATATGTTAATTGATTTTGATAATTTATAATAAATAAATTTGGTTGATGAGTAGGAAATATTTAATTGTTTTAATTTGCAAAGTTATCTTACCTAACATTTTTTGAATTTTACTGGAAACGGTAGTTTAAACCGATTTAATAAATTATCAGCAAAATATATTTATTAAATCGAAGAACTGGAATTTCATTTTGAAAATGAAATACTTTTTTTTAATGTTTTCAATCTTTTTACGCAATTTTAAGTTATTCGTATTTAAATATGAAAGATTTTATGAATCGATCACAAAAGATGTTTACAATATATCTGATCACTATATAGATTCTGAAATCGAAATTGCTCTAATATTTGAAGATATTTCAGATATCGGAGCGAGTTTATTGGTTGAGAATATTGAAAATAACAAAATTTAACTGTTTAGTAAATTTAATACTTGTATATATATTAAAATAATATACATTAATATAATAACTGCCATTATATATTTTAAAAATCACAATATATATATATATACAACATCACTAACAATATTCTTGTATAAATAGACTTTTAAATGCTTTAAAAATTTATCTGGAAAATGAGTAATTGAACTCTTAATTTCGGCGATTTAGTTTTCTTCTATAAGCTCATTATATAATTTTTACAAATTGAAGAAAAACACGATATAAATTTATCATCTCTCATAAAACTAGAGAATATAACATCAGGTCTTAAGCCATTTATAAAGAAATCATTACGAACATCGAAAGCCAATGTTGGATCAACGAATAAGCAACTTAATAGAACAGAATTTTTATGAGGCATAAGCTGGTCGATACAGAAATTTTGTAGCTTTCTGTTCTATTTTTGTCTTCTTGCCATTTTTAGGCCGACCAGCTTTGGTTATTCCGACATACCAATCTGCATATTTCTTTGAACGATAATATGTATGTTTATTTAAATATTGTTCCTGGAATATAGTTTCTTCTGAATCTCCATCCATCTAGAAAGAAAATACAGTTTAATATGAATAACTCGATTATAATTATATATAAAAAAAAATCTATAAAAAATCTCATAAGATTTAAACTTTTTGAAATTATTCAATCGTAGAAGCATCGAAAAATTGCATAGATTATCAATTCTGAGAGTTGTGTGTCTTTAGCCAACTTAGCTATGGACATTGCATATTACAGTATTAATATACCAAAAATAATTTTTTAAATTATTAATCAGTGTGTAGTGAAAACTGACTTCACGACCACTTGTATAAGAAGACCACCTGACGTGACGACCACGATTTTATGGAAACCAAATTTTTTCCCATAGAAATAATGCTATTTGATCCTTCATAAGACGATCACCTCCTTAACGCGACCACGACCATCACTTTTATAAACCAAACATAAAGTGAAACCGTCTCTGACTACCATAATTTTTTTAACATCACTATTAATTGACTATCTTTATCGCTTACATCAGTACCATTTTCTTTTAAACAAATTTCATTTAAACCAGACCATTACAATTGAAAAAATTGCATCGTGCGAATTTTTCTCCATCATTCATACCATGAGAATGACGTGTAATAATGAAATCATGGTGTCATTTCTACCTTAATGCAATATCTTTTTAATATGCACGTTCCTTAGATTTGTGTCTATGATATGATAATTAAATTTTGTATTAAAAATGTTAAAAATCATAACTTGAAGGACTATGGTGAAGTGATATAGGGAAAACGGAAAGTGAAAGCAATCAGCCACCGGATTCGAATGTTTGTGTTCTACGCAAGCGTATTAATCAAATGCAATCTCATCACATGTGATGCTAGCACTGTACTTTGGATGTTGAAACATGGCTAAACCATAGGCTAAACGGAAAGTTAATGCCTTGAATTTAGAACAGCGAATAAAAATGAAGTAAGTAAGAAAAGTGTGAACGAGCATTAGCAGAAAAATTTAACGTGGGGAAAACGCAGATCCCTAAAATATTGTTTCAAAAAGAAATTCTGACTAAATGGAAGAAAAACGGAAATCGCAACCTTAAGCGAATGACACCCTGCAAGAAACATGCTAAAGAATTAAACAGGCATCAACAATAGAAAATAATGAAAAATTGTTGTCTCAATTAAAGGACATCGAACACTGCTTTGCCGTAGAAATTATAAAAAATAAAAGTGGTATTCGACAAAGCACTATTGATAGTTTTTCCATACTAATTAAATATGTTGTTCATTTGAATAAATCATAAACTGTGTTATAAACTGTAACAAAAAACATACGTTTCGATTTTATTAAAGTGTAAATCTTTTTGTTTCATTTAAACATGCTGTATTATAATTAACCTGTATAAACAACCAATTTTGATTGGAACGGGAGGTGGTCGTCTTATACATGTTCTACTGTAATTTATTAAGTTTTATTAAAAAGTTAATCTTAATTGAAAGTTTTCCAATTCAAAGGCAATTTTCGTCATTTCATAGAAGTTCCAATATTAAACACCATCATTAATCAGTGCTCAAATAATATAAAATTTTACGTTAGAGGAAAATTATTTTAATTTAGTATTCCCAGAGAACACTAATTTCAAAAATTCCTCTAAATGATTGAAGGTTATTTATAATAAACCCATATCCAAATAGATTTTAAGCTATAAGAAATCGAGTCGAAACAAATAAAGCAGGTGGGAAACAAATCTTGGAAATTTGATAATAGTCTTGAATGATGTCATGTCACGTTATTTTGGAAGTTTTTTTGATATTTTCTTCTCCTCTAGAAAATTTTACTTACAGCTTTATATTCTATAATCTATATGATATTTTTTAAATGAACTAAATAATTTCTCCTCATAAGAGTAATTGAATATATAAGGCAGATCTTAAATTTTAAAAACTGGGAAATTCATTAATTTAAAATGATTGTTTTATTGCTAAAAATAAATAAAATAAGAACAATATACAGTATTTAATATCATCATTATTGTTAATAATAATTTATTTCGTTTTTAAATAAATAAATCATCTGTAATTAATTAAAAGCAACTACAAAAAATGGAAATCGTATCCAATATAAAGTTTATAGTATATATATATCCATCAATATTATATATAAACTTATATAAAATTTTCATACGGCTTACAAATGAATATATCATATTCACTTATAAGCTGGAAGGATAAAATATCACCGGTGCACACCAATACGAACTTGACACTTCATAAATAGAAGACAACTTAAGATATTCTTAATTTAATAAAAATATGCTTCATCGACGTTATATTAAACTTAATGCATAAACAATTTAATCAAAAACATGCATCAAAATATTTAGTAATCATTCTTAAAGTAATCGATTGTTTTCTTTAAAAATGAATAATATACTTGATATAGGTTTATTACTACAATATTTCAAAGATTGAGTGAATAGTTGAATTGGCTTTCGCTTACAGCGCTTTATAATGATAATTTTGGCATCATCCTTACTGTTTGAAATAAGATGATATTTACTAAAAAATAATATTAATCATCTTAAATTTAGAATTATCCAATCACGCTCAAAAAAATTCGATTGTGACTTTATACAAATAAATACTGTAATGATAATTTACATTATTCGAAAGTGTAAAATCTTCATCCATATGTCTAGGCCCTCTGCCTTTATAGTTAGCCAATATTTGAATCCAAGTACTTTAAGCAAATTTACCATAAATAAATTTATTAATTTAAAGAGTGTTAGTTTTTCCTGTTTATGATTTTGGAAAATGGCTGATAAGAGGGGGCGAATATATATAGTAACAAATTATTTGTGATAAACCTACTTGACGGCTTGATTTGAATATTGTGTAAAATCTATGCATTCACTATAAAAACAAAAGAACAAATTTTTCATTTTAATTTTCAATTTCAATTTTGCAGCTGATATATCATTGATAAATATCATAAATGAAAACTAATTACGATATTTTTTTATCGGGTATATGATTAAATATCTAATAATATTTTACCATAATTTTATTGCACTTTTTTCACTACTATAATATATTTAAAATTACATAAACATACTATATATTATTCTTCATAACTTGAAGGAATAGTATTATTTTTATATAAAGTGACATATGTTTTTTTCGAAATATAAAGTTAAGTTTGTCTTCACCTGGTTATATTTTATAACAAAGAAAAAAAATAATAAAGAAAACAGATATTTTGTATATTTTATGTTTTTTGTTTTAAGTTGATAAATTTATGGATTCCTGACAGAACTATTTAATATACTCAAAATAATTTAATTACACAGATAGGATTTTCTATCAATAGAAAACAGTTAATTTTTTTATTTTAACCATGTTTGTTCATTGTCTTAACTATTTAAGCATGAACATTTATTTTGGCTATTTTTTCTTTTTTTTAATATTATAAATCCTAATGCAAAATTTTAAAACTTGAAAAATTTTGTAATATGTCTTTGATATTTGTATTTGGCTTAGATTTTAAAATACAGTTCACTTCCCGACAAAACTATATTCCAAGTAAAGATATTTAGTCATGCAACAAATGTCAAATTATTACTTATTCAAATTTCAACGAGTACTGTATCAAAATTGGAAATTACTTTGATGGCATTACTCAAATATAAATATGCAAAACGTTATAAATTTCAATAAAAAACAAATGTTGTTTTAGAATTTTCAAACTTAAATTTTAATTTTAAATATCAGCAAAACATAGTAAATCCTAATTTTACTTCTCATTGAAATTTATAGATATAGACTAATAAATTGATCTTAATATTTATGTAATTGATGTTTCTCAACATACTGTGTTCTATGTTCAAAAACATTTATTCATATTTTTTATATTTGGTATTTGGTTTTATACGGAAAATGTTTATTATTTTTGATCAACAAAGTCAACTATTTGAGGTATATAAATGAAATTTGATAAAATGAATTTTTTCTAATGGTTATAAATCAAAGGGTCTAATATAAATGATGTTTATCATAAAAGTTAGCATGGTCGAACAAAATAAGCGCAGTTGAATGAACCAGATATAACTTAGTGCATCTGGAGTTTGGTGAGGTAGCTCAAGTTAAGATGTTTTTTAAGAAATTTTGTAAAAGGAATTATTTGCACATAAAATCAAAATTTCATAAAAATTTAAGAGATGTGCTGCTATTGACATTGCTTGTCGAAATACTTAATTACTGTATGGGTCTATAAAACATTTGCATGTGATCAAGTATTTTATTACATATAATGTATTTAATATCATTATAATTTATGAGAAAATAAAATTATATAATAATAATTTATAGACTCTTTTTAAAAATTCTGTATATGTATTTAAAAATGCTAAAAATAAATTATCTACTTTTTCCCATAAACTAAGAAGTCTCTTCTAAAATTGTACCAAATAGTCTATTTTTAAATACTTGGCCTACTTTTTACATATCAGTTAATTAATTAAGGAGAAAATTTCGAACTGAATACATTAATGTTTAGCTTGATATCTATAATGAGCAATATCAAAATTTAGACAAAGATTATTGTAGAAATTTTTATAAATTAAACGGTTATTTGAATAATCATTTTAAATTTAAACTTGAATGGTTCTAATTGCTATTTAAATTAAGCGTCTAAAATAAAATAAAAAAAACTCACAAACCGAAAATCTTTACATGTATTTATTTCAGATAATCTGAATTCTAGATTTAATTATTTAATAGATATAGTTATACCAAGGTGAGCTATATTTACTCAAATATAAATTGGATAATAAAATTTATTTTATAGTACATTATTTTATATATAAAAATTTTCACAGAGAGTTGTTTATACTTTAGCTATTCTCCAATCATTATATTCAATCTTCTTATCATTTTGTTAAATTTTTTATTTGAAATAATATTATTAGACCGCAGACATCTCAGTAGACAGCATGTTATAATGGCATCTAAAGAACATTTTTTTTGGTATGAAAAAAAAAAAATTTCGATAGAAATTTCCCATATTTGTACCACCATGATTTCAAAGTGATAGAATTTGGCTTGTAGTTAAAATTTTGAAATGGAGACTAAGATTCTTGAATAATCTAATAGAGATTTTATAATTTGATATTTATATTTTTTAATTCATTTTGAGTAATTTCAACTTAAAAACCATTATTTAACATTGATATTCTGTAAATTTAAATAAGGGATAAGATATATATTCAGCATCATCACGTCATTCGTTTGTGAAAGTTTTAATTTTTTTTATTTTGTCTAGCAAAGATTACGTTAATTTTTAGTTACGCTGTCGAATCACTCATATGATATTTTTGGCAGTGGCTATTTTCCCATTCCATCAGAGTCTGGATAGCCCTGATGATGAAGTCAACCGGACGGATAAATTAACGGAGGCACATTTTGTTTGATTTTGAACTATTTTACAATAACAATATTTAAAATTTTTTAAATATTTTGAATTGAGATTTATTTGTCTTCCAAACTAATAATTTTTTAAACAATTTCTTTTAAAAAAACCAAGGTCCTCCAACTTAGTAACAATATAAAAAGGGTTTTCTTCATTTCGACATTGGTTACAAATTATATTTAATTAATTTTACAAATATTATAATATATTTGTTTTACTAAATTATAAATCCTTTTTACCTTATTTTTAATCCAAAAAGACTTTACAATGCAGAAATTCATTCAAATATTACATTTTATCTTTTAGTAAGTATTTTGTAATCGATATCGTTATTATTTCTTTCCTGGTAATAAATTGTAGATAGTATATTCAGGTGTCAATGCAAAGTCTAATACTGGACACCTGAACCATCTGGGAAGCCAACCCCGGGAAAGGTGAGGAAAAGGTCAGGCACATAAAAGAGCTGGTAAAACGAAAGTTGACACTTTTGGTTTTAAATCTTGACTCTCTTTAATTTGCTGTTTCTAACTTAGTGCATCCTATCCTGTTTGTTTTGCGTACTCGCTCGTATAATCTCCTGGATTATAGATCAGCAAAAGAAGACTTCCGAGGGAAGTAATCCTCTTCTACTAAATCCGTCTGTTGTGCTGTATTCATACTCTTCGATATTTTGGACTAAAGACTGTTAGTATCACCTGCGCCGTCCAAGTAAGTTTTGTTATCTCCAGGTATATATCTCCTTATTTTGTCGGGAAACATTCATGTAGATTTCAAATCTCTCTCGTCTTTATTTTAAATAATAAAGAAGCTGTTGAATTTATGTTCAATGTTGTTCTCAGTCCAACTGCTGAATCGCCTCTGACAGTCATCCTTACTCACGCAATATCCGGTAGAATCGTTCGTAGGCTCAACTCCTGTTGATTCGATTTTTCCGAATTTCCGTTTCCGGGTCTGGAAATCCCACAGTTCTACTAGAATAAAATAGTTTGACGTTTTCTACAATGTTGCCAGTTTGATTTTTATGCTTTAAATAAAAATATTAACCTGGAAACCTGATGCTAACAACTGCATGTGTTACAGCTTTCATTTCCTTTTTAAGTTATCTTCAATCGTGCTGATAATTTTTATGTAGCTTAAATTAGTGAATACATTTTAATTCAAGATGAGTGAACAAAATATACCGCCAAAGAAACAATAAATGATATGCTCAGTTTATCAAAGTGGAATGCGTACTGAAACAGATTTTAAGTATCGGCTAGAACGGGACAAAAATCATAAGAACTCCAGTTACTTAAGTGTTTTTAAAATGATTCTCAAAAATGCAAGTAAATCAATGTTATCAAACCATAATGATTCTATGAAGCATAATAGAAATTTTGAGGTTGCTAAAACAAGTGTTAATATTACTCGATTTTTTAAAAACAAAGAGACATGTACAGAAAGCGAACAAATAGCCAAGAGTGAAATAATGCTTGCTGCGTATTTTACTGACAACAATTTTCCATTTGTTAACATTGACTACCTCATAAATATCTGCTAAGTGACATTTCCTGATAGCAAAATTGCTAAACAATTATCAATGAATGGGTCGAATGAAGCTTTTTTACGTGATTCAAGATGGAATAGCTTTTGAGGAAAAGCGTGTAGTGACTGAGATATGCAAGAAACAAAAGTTTTCTATAATAATCGACGAAAGCACAGATATCTCTAATGTACAAATGTTAGCATAGTTATTCCGTATTTCGATTTAAACAAAGAAGACAAAATGTAATCATTGGTAAATACTTTGCTAAAATTAGTCATAAATGCAATTTCGTTAGTTGGCTGTGAGAATGATACACAGTCTATTTTCGGTTTCAATTGAATTATCAATAATTTTGTGATTGCGTTAATTGTCACCATTTGATTATTTTGTGTTCAAAACATGCAATTCTTGTATAAAAATAAGTTTTTATTCTTCAATAGAAGAATGTGAAAGAGAAGAAAAACATTTTATTCATATTTTTTCGGGGGTATATGCTAAGGAACGATTGTTTGGTATCGGATTAGATTACAGACTTTGTAAAGAGAGCAGAAGAAAAACAAACTTTAAATGCGGGAAAAAGTTTAGAAAGTGAAGTTGATATTGTTTAAAAGAAAAAACGTTCTCATTTTTAATGAACCAGCGGTAAAGAAGATATAATTATTAAATGAATGTTATATAGGGTTATAGGCTGTATAATTTTTCATTCCTTTTGTTTGATGTATATTATTTTTTTAGGATCTTTCATATATATTTTTTTCTTTCTTTATGTTTCGTATTATTAATATTTTTAATAAAAATTTTCTTATGTGGAATTAAAGTTATTTAATTTTCATTGGGTTGGAACGTATCTCTCCTTTTTGTATTGGCTCTGGGTCTCATATAACAGGTACGTACGAAACTTTGATTAATTCTATTATGCTCGATCAATACTCATGCATGAACTCAAGAATTTTCAAAGAGAATTATGAACCGCTAGGTTTTTTAGTTGCCATGCAACAAAGCCACACCGTAGCCATAGTGGATACAAAAACCACTTAACAACCTAAATAACACGGTTTCACACAACACGCTGTTTTTCAGGAACCTATCTACCGTGTTATAGGAGAGATACTTGTATTTTTAACTAATGGATTTTTATGAAATTAATAATCTCGAAAAAGAAATACAGAAACCTATTGGAAGAACCTAACAAGAGGAAAGCAGAGGGACACTAATTACAGCGTCACACGTGTTTCGGATACATCAAAGAAGATGTCGTGGACGCTCTTTAGGATAGCGTTGTAGTTGAAATGGGAACTGCTGTTGGCTTGTAAAGTCATTCTTAAATAAGGAAAATATTCCGATTGGAAATATAATAGGATTTGGAAGCGATAATTGCTCCTCTACGATGCGGAAAAAGCGGCTTTCAGAAACTGCTTTAAAATGATGTTCCATCAATTTTCACCGTAGGATGTGTATGTCATTCGTTTGCTTTATGTGCCAGTCATGCTATCAATGTTTTACCATCATATTTAGAAGCATTTTTGAAAAATGTTACTGCATATTTTTCACCCAGCAGCAAAATACAGTGTGACTTTATCCTTATTCAAGAGGCAGCTAATATTCCACTCTATAAAATGTCCAAACTATCCCAAACAGGATTGTTATCCAGGGAGAATGTTATTTCAGCTATACTGAATCAATATCCTGCCTTGCTATTATATTTCATTTTATTTCAAACAGAATCAAAAACAGACAACCGACAGAACAAACGAGATCTTTCCGAAACTTAAGTGAAGATTTTACGAAACTTATGTTACTATTTACAATATGTCTTACAAAAAGTAAAGAAGCTGAATATAAAATTTCAGTCAGAGCATTTTAGACTGCATGCTTTATATTCAATGATATCGTTTGAGAACAAAAATATATTAAGCTGCTTTATTAAATATGAAATTCTACAGACAGCTAAATTGGCAAAAATTGATCGTAACATTCAAAGCAATCACAAGAAATTAAATAACATTTACCTAGGTGGAAAAGCATCACCGCATTTGATTAATGAATCCTTGGATGAACATACTGATAGAAGATTCAAAAATGACTGTTTGAAATTCTTAGTAGAACTTTGTAATTAATTCAGGAAAAGATTTTCTTTCAGTGAAGACAGTTTGTTTGCAGAATTCAATAAATTGGATCCTAAAATAGCCCTTAATATAAAAATTTCCTCAACCTCTATTATCCCACTTGCAGTTCATTTTCCTTTGCTTGCAGCTGAAGAAAATTAACCGGTGTGAAGTTGTCCCACTTTTGAATTTTTAAACTTTTTCTTTTGCACTTGCTTGCACCTCGTTTGCACCTTTTGCACTTTTAATATTTCCATTTGCACCCTCACTGTTCGGATAATTATTAGATTAAAAATTTTTTACATTTCATATAACTAAACAAAATAGTAATTCTTGAGGTAATAGCATTATTTATTTTTCTTATATACAATAAATATATATAATAAAGAATGAAACCAGGTGTCAAATATTAAATCGAAGTTGTAAATATAAACTCAAAGGACAAATAGTATATCCATGTGGCAATTAACACATTTAAATAGAAATTATTAAATCTAAATAATATATTAAATTGAAGTGACATATAATAAATTCAAGTGGCAAATGTTAAATTGAAATTATAATTTTTAAAATTAAGTGGAGATATTGCAAGTAGCAAAAAATATTTTATAGCAAATAATTTATACTCATACGGCAGTATTCTCAATGACGAATTAATTCTCAGATCAAGATCATTCCTAATTTTTCGTATTTGTCACAACAAATTTCGTGAATTAATCTTCAACTACCAGGGTTATTTAACTCGCTTCTGTCGAGGAGGGGTTAAATAACCTCTCGCAGATGAAGATTAATTCACGGAATTTATTATGGCAAGTACGAAAAATAGGAGTGATCTTGGTCTGAGAATTAATTCGTCGTTGAGAATACGGCCGATAAAACATCACATGCCTAGAGTTGATGTGAAGTTAGCCTTAAATTGTTTCGGTTCTAAAACTTAAATAGGAGAGCTCAAATGAAAATATTAAAAGTGCAAAGAAAATAACAAATTGCAAACGACGGATCAAAAATTTTCTCAACGACATATTTTTATTTGATCATAAAATATGTTACGCCTTCAATATAGGTTTCACTGCAATTACACTATTATTTGCAGGAAAGTTATCAAGAAAGCCTAACTTTTTCCGGGAGAGAAAGAAAAAACTTAACAAATATGGCTGTATATATAAAACTTTTTCATGAATTTGGAATAAACTAATAATATGTGAAAAGTTTTATTAGTAAGAAATTTTTTTTAGAAAAAAATTTTAGTTATAAAAATTAAAACACATTTGAAGGAATTTTTTCCATATTTAATTTTAAAGGTGCTTATCTAAACTTTAGTTGAATGGCTCGAGATCAAATAAAGTAGTATCCGCGATAAATCGAAAATCGCGATAATCGAAACCGCGATAATCGAGGTATTCCTGTATATTACAGTATCTTCTTTAAAAGCCAAAAGTATCATTTAGTTTTAGATTTCTATTCTAGCATAACATCATAGTGAATAACACATTAAGTATTATGAAAAATTAACTTAAACCAATAGTAATATATTTAACAAATTAATATAATATTGTAATATTCTATTAATTTATAAATACTATAAATTAATAGATTAATAAAACGATTTTTAATTTAATATAAATTAAGAATTGTTTTATTATTAGGTTATTAAAAATAATAAATTATTAATATGCATTTGGAGAGGAAATTTAAAATAAGTAATAAGTATGTAAGGTAAGTAATAAGTATAATAAGTTAAGCTGGAAAATAAAATGGCTGTTTCATTAAGTCTTTGAATATTATAATAAAATAAGAAACAACAGTATTTTTATATCCTTTTTTGGACACACAGTACTGTATATTAATTTAAATTTCTATAACAAATAGCAACTATCAATACTACAATTTATTCATAACAATAAGAATCAGTATACTGTACTTATTTTTTTAATTTGATTTGGATCATCAAATGATATGCATTAGATTTAATAGTTTCGTTAGCAAATTATAGTTAAAAAAATAATAATAGCCTTGATAGTTCCAATAAAATTGCAAAAGTTTGCAACATAAATTAAGGCGGAGTGAGGTAAGTGCAGAGCGGTTTTTGCAAAGTATTTTAATCTATCGTATAAATATTTAGCAGGGTCGTTAACAATCGCATTGCGCGTCTATTACCGTTTAATTCATCCCTGAAAATTTTAAATTTGCTATAAGTCGTACAAAATGTCAGCTACTCCGCACTTAATCCGAAACGGGGTAAGAGTGTACATGCAAGTTAATTTTGATGCTTATTTACGCACCCTAATTGGCACGAGCAGAATCAGGAATAGTCAGCTATTCGCACTTAACCTGAAACGAGGTAAGAGCATATCTGCAAGTTAAAAAAGTTTTGAAATTTTTTACGCACTAATTGGCAAGAGCAGAATTATGAACAAATCTACTATAAAATGCTTTTAACCGCATTAAGATAGGTTGTTTCGTTTTAGAGTTATTCTGTGTTAAAGATACAAGGATTGAACTCTGAAATGTGAGAGGCGGTATAGTGAAATAAAACAAAAATATAAAGTGATGTAAGTACACAAATTGTTTAATAACAACTTATACACTTTTATCACTTTATATTTTTGTTTTATTTCACTATACCTCATCTCACATTATTTACTTTATATCACTTTTTTTTCAAAGTAACAAAGTACAGATTTTGTTATTTAATATTACAAAATGTTTTTTATCAAATAAAAAAATGTTTCATACGAAAATATTTTAATTGATATCTTTGCATTTATCAATCATCATCTCGACAACTTCACATTTCGTTCATTTCTTTTGAATAATCGTCCCTGTTGGTTTAAATTGTAGAACACGAAACAAGAAAATTGAACGTGTTATGAAGCTAGAGCAGCCGATTACCCCAAGGTGCTGATCTGCACTTGCCCCAGGTAATAATATTTACGAGGCAAGAGCTTAGAGTTTTTCTCAATAAATTTTGAAATATCAAAAGATATTGTTTGTTTAATATAAACATTAATCAATATTCTTCATATTTACCAAAAACATAGCTCCTAATATGAAATCATCTTAAGAATTATTGCACTTTTAAGATACTGTCAAAGTTGTGTGCGCTGTTCTGATGCGACGCTTTTGTAAAAGTCGATATAAATATTGGATTCGCATCAGTCATCGTGCGATATCTATGTCGATATATGGATATTAACTTGTAGTAGAATACTACAATATCAAATAGCAAAATTTCGCTTATCTTATAATAAAAAAAAAAGCCCGATAATGCACTTCCCCCAACTACGCCCTTACCCCACTCCGCCTTATAGCATATAGAACGAATTACAGAAAAAAAGAATTTCTTATATTTATAAATGGAATTATTAGAAAATTCCAAGTAAGGTTAGATTTAGTAAATAATACAAAAATCTAAAGATTATCTTTTATCGGACTGATTATTCAATAAAACAATTTTCTTATTTTGACAGTATAGAATTTCTTAAGAGAAGACCTTTTAAAAGTGTCAAATGATATCCCTCTTTCAATGTATAAGTATGATGTTTCTTACAACACAATCGAACTTGATTAACTAATGTATTGTGTATACTGTATATTCTGCCAACATTATATTTGATATTTACTATTGATGCGCTGCCCGTTTCCAATAATATTTCATATATTATAATATTTATGGTATAGCATGCATAAAATGTAATAAAAGTACAAATATTGTATCGTTCTAGCTTCAACTAATCGTTATACGTCACAGACTGCGAAAATTTGGTACTTTCTAAAATAATTCTCAATTTTGGGATATTAAACTTCATTTCAGTTTTTTCTATTTTATTATGGATTTATTCACTATTTTATGCAGGTTCTTTATGATATGCCAATGAAAAAATAAAATTCTGTAAAATCAACGAAATAATATTTAACATATTAAAATATTACAATTAATTAAATATAATCTATTTTTATATGTAACACTTAAATATTTATTTTACTTCACTCGCTGGTTTTTAACCCATTTTATAATAATTCATTTGTACAAATATAATGAAACTTATTTCTCATAATTATTTTAAAAATACTGTACTTACACTGCCATAAAGATCGCCGTTTTCGTTCATAGCTAAATAATATTGAGACTCGACTCCCATGATTCTAATTTCTGCCATTCCAGCTGAACTGAACTTTAATACAGCTGCAAAAGTTAAAAAAAAGTTATATACTGTATATATATATATATGCACATGTGCAAAAACAAAAACATTTTCTTCGAGAACAAGTAATGATAGATTGTCTTTATTCGCTGAAGGACTCGATGACAGAAAACAATTTATCAATAGTTAGTTCAGAAAAAAAAATGAGTTGTCTAGTAATATACAAATATAAAATTTTGTAAAACATTAAATAGTATATATTATACATTTGATTATGTTTACGGTGTTTATTTAAGTATAACATTTGCGAAATATAATTTATGAACTATATTATATTGCAGCTAACAAATCACTATGTGCTGCCATCTGCTGAATTATTTGTTTAATATTCTTATTATTATAAAAATAAAAACAAACTGTATTAATGATTATTTGAATATTTTTCCGATAGTTTATTCAAATTTAAATGTCAAAATTTATTTATTTATTAATTTTATCTGCGAATGCTCCTATTAAAAAAATAATAAAAAAATAAAACATTTTCATAAAGAGCAATTATACTATTAAAGTGTGTCTTGGCAACTAGCCATTTGTTCCATTTTGTCACCTTAGTTAGATTATTATTTATAGAAATCCTCGCTTCCTCTTCAATTTACATCTGTTGGTGACGTTATATGTCCGGGTGACACACTTTGACCCTAGTTTGAACCTTCTCGATTGTCATCAGTTTAACAGAAGCAAGTGGGTGTGCGATGGAGATACGAGTACATTATTCATTTATCAATTACATGCAGTTTTTATTTATATTGACGTCATCTTCTAAAACTGAGAAGCTATAGAATTATATGAAGAAGTTTAAATGAGGAAAGAAATGTCAATTTATATTACTACGTATTTAAATTTTTACCTTTTCCGCTCTGATAACAAACTGATAAAATTAATTTTATTTTTCTTTTGATACGATTGTTTGGTAATGATATTCAATGCATACATATAATAATATGAGCTAAATTAAAGTATATGATGCATAACAATGACAAAGTAAATTTTGTGTGTAAACACGCTTTGAAGTAAAAATAGGGCTGATCAGCATGAAAGATAATTCCTTATCTTGTTGGATGTTAAAGAAAGCATTATAAATTGTTATTACAAAAAATAAAAATAAATACGGAATTTTTTAATAAATAATCATTGCAACATAATACAATTCTATAAAAAAATTATTATAGAATTTATGATATCAGGAATGAAACAAAATCTAATTAATTACTTGTTTTCATAGGTATGCGAAATGATAAAAGAAAACAATAATGAATTGCAGGAATGCTAACTCATTTTAACTTAATGTAATTGTCCCCATTACTATCCACTAGAAATTATTTTTCTCAAAAGTTTTAATTAGTTATGCCTACACAGCAATATTATATGTAGGCAATTCCAAGTACGGTAGATCTAAATTGTTTAAGTGGGAAGAACTGATATGAAGAAAAACAGTTGTAAATAATGTATGTAGGAAGAATGATTTTAAGATCGATTTCTGGAATGATAATGAAAGGAATAAAATTTATTTTCAAATAATAATAATAAAACAGCAATTATTCGACTTATTATATACAATACTTGCAATATTAATTAATTTTAAAATGTTATTAGCATGAAATTTTTATTTACACTATTCTTCATGTTTTGAATATTTTATTTATTTTTTATTTTTTGCATTCAAAACTCTATCAACTGTACAATTTTGTTTTATAACTTTTTGGATATCTCTTAATTTTTTCCAGTTTTCAATTAGTTTCACCTATTTATTATTATCACAATTATTTTTCTCTTTAATGTTTCTCTAATGTCTGATCATTTGTTTGACTCTAATTCTTATTATTTACTATTTATGAGATACTGTATATTCCACTCTTATCTGTTTACATATTATGTTTAATCAACTGCAATATATAATTTCTTTCATGTAGTATTACATTATTAGTTATTCAAAACAACCAGTTCGGTCTATTTTCTCTCAAAAAGAACATTATTTACAACTAATAATAAAATAATATTTAAAATAGGTACGATGCTATTATAATGCAATTTTAATTGCAGCATTTAATATTGTTTAACATGTTTGCATGAAGTTGTGAGAGAAAGGAGTCATGGTTTCTATTGGAACCAACTATTTTCAAATAATTAGGTATGACTTTCAATGAATCTATACTAATAATAATGATTCTTATAATAATTTATTATTTTCACTTCACTTATGCTGTAAAACATTTAGCACTTCACAATAATTGAACTTATTTTTCGTTTTCTGTCTCCACAACAGGCGGTTTAGCGAACCCACAGATTGGCGAACCCGACAAAATTTACCAACTGGTTCGGCCGAATCAGTTGAATGCCAATATTGGTTATTAGGTTATTAAAAATCGTATAAATTTTAGTTTTCAACCTTATAGAACTGAGTCACAAAAAAATTAAACGATTATTTACCATTGTGAAAATTTAAGGGTGTTTTCAAAATAATTCTAGTTCTAAGAAAATGACACCCAAAAGATAAAAATGCAATTTTTATTATTATAATAGGGATTTGTACTAATGAAATCTCTCTTTTATATTCATTAACATAATTTTAGTTTTCTGCGTGGACTCACATTTGGCTTTTGCATACTTTTTCAGAACTAGACACTTAGAATGTATTTTTATTATGACAAATAAACAAAGGATCATCTGTATTTAAAACCTTTATTGTGCTTTTTAAATACAGATATTTAAAACACAATAAAGATTATTTAAACATTCAAAAATGAATGCTTTAATTGCTTATTTTCTTGTTTATTTTTAAAAGTTCATTTCTTTATTTAATGTCATTTCTAGTACAGTGTAATATTTAATTTTTTCTTCCATTTTATTATCATTTTGATGATGTTTTATAGCATTTACTTCTTTTTTTCATTTAAATATCACAAAACAATTTTTATAGATATTTAAATTTGTATCGTAATTCTAATAATTCCTTTTTTTATTTGCTGCTAAAACTAATGTACCATATTATCTTCGTAATATTTCTTATTATTAATTGCACCTTTAAATTTTCATTTTCATTGATCTCTTTTATTATAGCGTTTATATTTATAATGAATAATTTTTAACTCAAGAAATCTTGCTTTATTTATCTATTTCTTGTATTTCAGTTTTTATGCAATTGTAATTTGCTATATTGTTTATTTTGTAATATATTTCAACAATATATTCTTGCAATATTGTTTGTCCTCATTTCATATTTATATTCTCTTAATTCTTTGAATGATATGTACATTCATACATTCTGCATATTATAATCATACTTTTTTTTAAAATTCGAACAAACTATTTCTTTAAAATATATATTTTTATATGTTTGCGTTCTTTTATTAAAATATTTAGAATTAGATGTTTTCTCATTTATTCAAGTTTAATTTTTAAGAAACAGTTTGTATGAATATAGTATGTATATATATAGATATATACAAATAAAAAGAATGTAAATAGAACAAATCTATTATGTAAATAAATCGTATATATTTTAAAATTTTGAATTATTCTCAATATTTTCCTATGATCCAAATGAAAGTTAAAACAAAACTGTTTATTGTTTAAGCTAGTATTTTTCTTCATATATTTATAAATAACTAAGACGTCCAGATGGAAACTGACAAGTGAGTAAGGAACCTCTAAAACTTTTATTACTTCTCGCAGTATTTGATGTTCTTATCAACATTATCGTTGTTTGTTGTTTTAAAAGAAAGGTGTTTGTTTTCTTTCACTCTCAAAATAGAACCCGTTTAAATTATAAAACTAAGGTTTAAACTTACCCCATTTGCTGAAGTGTTCTGTAGTTCCTTTAACAGTTCCATCGGCTTCTATAGACAAGTTGTATCCATTTGCATACAACTGTTTGATCGGTCCATAATGAGGAGGTAGTTGATCTTCGTTTTCTATAGGATGGATGGGAGGAATTGGAGGCATGACATCAGGAGGTTTCTCATTAATTGAAATTCCGTTTCCTTCGCTTCCCGACGAGCCAGCCATATCTTCTGGCTAAAAAATAATTAAAAATATCAAAAATTAAATAAAACTTTGTTTAAATTCTAAATTATTATATTAATTTATACTTATCAATTTGTCTATTTGTATTTTCTTTATAAAAATATTGATATAATAATTGTAATCTGTAATTAATTAGAAACTTTGTATATCAAGTTTATATGAATTTTTATATAAAGAATTTAATTTAAGAATTTACGAATAAAGACCTACTTATTATTTATAAATTAATAAGTATTATCTAGATAAATTATTATTATATAAAGCAGAAAAATATTTTACTTTTAAATATTGTGTTAGCTTTGTTTTTCATTCTAGATAGGGCTTATTTGAAGTATTTGTAAATATTAATATTAAAAATAAATATATGAACAAGGTTGTATTTTAAGAATGTTTTACATCTTAATTTTAAGGAGAGATTAACATAAAACTGTTGATCGAATATCATATGTGATATTTTTTATGAATGAAAAAATAAACTGGAAAAGTGCCAAATAGGTTAAACACGTTATTAAATGATTAATATTAAAACATCACACACCTGTTAACTCACTCTCGATAAACAATATAAAACAAACAAGAAATGAATCGTTATTATAATAATAGAAACTTACCCAACTCTTTACCAAAATGCTCATTTGAGTTAGTAGTATAGACTACATTTAATACGTTCAGTACAGTACTCGAATTTTAATGATTGAAACAGGTTCTGACGATGATCTAGCTTATCAATTGTGTGGTTGAACGTAGTAACCACCGGAAACCGCTGAAGGTTGTGGGAGTTATACGAGTGATGTCATCTCGGAAAAGCCAACAATTCCCGATAAGGTTTCAATTATCGCGTAGATAACGTGATAGTATTTAAACAGATATCGCTATAATTATATGATTCGATATACATTACTAATAACCAACAGACGAATACTTACTTCTCCAAGGAACAAAATCTCACCGTCAGTAAAAGTTCAAGCAGACAATTTTGATCGATCGCGACTGATGTCCGCCGACGATGCAGTTCTGTCTGCCACATTGTCGGCATTTTATTATTATTTTCTTTTATACTTAAAATGATTTTTATACAGACTTAATAATATAAAAAGTATGGATGGTGTTGTATCAATTATTTGTTTTATTTTTATTCTCTATAATAAACGAAAGCGAGTGATTTTAATATTGAATTAAAAAAAATTTATCTGCTCTCAATGAAATTTCTAAAACACAAGTTTTCATAATTACCCTATTTATATTAATTTTTATATCTAAAATATTATCTTAAAGCCATTTTTATGAAAAATTGGCTATATGCATTTACTTAAAACACAAGTTTTCATAATTACCCTATTTATATTAATTTTTATATCTAAAATATTATTTTAAAGCCATTTTTATGAAAAATTGGCTGTATGCATTTATCCGTCCGTTATCGAGTTATCTCAAGAACGTTCACATCTGAATAATTCATATCATTCAGATATTAAGAAAATCAATTCTTGTCATTTGTTATATAAATACTAATTTTGAAGTACTGTGTAGTATCGATGGGTTCTTTACAAGATGATAAGTTCAAAATTTAAAAATTCTATATAGTGTATTTGAAATCATTTGCCTTACATGAAAAATATAATCATTTGAAAGAATTTTTGGTAAAAAAGTAATAACGATACTCACTAAATTAATGTTTATCTAAATTTTTAAAGAATTTATTTATTAATAAATTATTTTTGATATGTTTATTCTCATTTTTCTTTTGAAAAAGTATTTTATTGTATAATTTTTAGAAAAACGGCAGTTGTTATATCTATCTATTGAATTTTTGATATGTTTATTCTCATTTTTCTTTTGAAAAAGTATTTTATTGTATAATTTTTAAAAAAACGGCAGTTGTTATATCTATGGCCATTCAACAACTTTTGATTAAAACCACATCACGAACAATAACCAAATAAAGTCGTTTTTGATCTTATATTAATATTCTGGTAATTAATACATATTGAAATCTATTTAAGTTTATACAAATTTAAATGTTTATTGGTTAGTGTTAAAAAGGATATTATATTTTAGTGATATATGTGGGCACATGATGTAGATTTATAGGTTATCGATTAAATTCCATAAGAATGCTGAAAATATGTTCCAGCATAGAAACTTAATTAAAATAATCAAATCAATACTTTTAGTAGAATAACTTGGCTTGAAATTTTATTATAACATGCTTATTTTGTTGTTAAAATATGCTTAATGTTTTTGATTTATTATTTTATTTAAATGATACATTTTTTTTTATTTTTTGTATAAACACGTGAAGACGGTTAATATTTATAGAATGGATATTTTACATTTAGATCAGATAAATGTTGCGCATATTCTGTCCGCTTAATTTGGAGTTTATTTGCTACAAGCTTTGGTATAAGTTACAGTTTTGACTTATCTTTTGCTTAAAATAGTTTTAGTGCTTTTCGACATATGCTGCCAAAACGATTTATCAAAATTTCAATCTGTCCATTCATCTGGGGATTTGATTAACTTCCGTTAACACTTTCCAATTGAAATTCTCGATAAGCAAAAACTCTTCTGATGTATATTTTATAAAATAGTTTTTAAAATCGATAAAATAAAAGCTAAAAATATATAAAATTATAATAATTAAAAATTTTTATAGGTCTATTAACAGTCACTAAAGTCATTGGAAGCATGCTTCGAAGAATATCACTATGGCATTAAAAAGAGAAAAAATATTAATAGTTCTACAAACTGATGCAATATGAAATTATAAAGAAATTCTATAGAAAAAAGAAGACAGAATAATGAAGAAACGTTAGAATAACTATATCCTGAATTATGAAAAATTTATAGTTATTAAAATAGCAATAAAAATATTATAAAATATTCAATTCAAAAGAAAGATGTTAAATATTTTTCATACTTCTTGAAATAATAATGATATTTTTTATACACAAGTAGATCGTATTATAAAATAGTAAAAATCTATAAAACAGAATTATATACGAGTAATTTTATTTAAGAATAATTAAAAAATTAAGAAAAGAAAAACATATACTGTATTTGTATTTTTATGAATATATTTTCAGAAAATTTATCTATAAAACATAAAATAAAACTAGAATATAGATTTACTGTACTGTAATAAGATAATTAAATTATCTTTTTCAAAATGATTATAGCATGCATGTATATATATATACACATACATACATACATACATACAATGTAATCATATAACGAACGGAATGATGTAATATAATCATTGATAATCATGATGTAATATATACTGTAATTATTTTGAAAAAATATGCAAAAATATATTATACTATATACAGTTGTATATATATATACATATAACTGTATGTAGTACATATGTACAGAGGTTATACAGACTCGTATATTATATATTCGCCTATTCATCTGTCCATCCACAAGATACCCCGAGAATCAATCATCACATATACAGCATTCAAATTTTAGGATATCATTCTTTAAATTCTTAATCTAAGCTTATGTATATTAATTATGAAGTTCTACATCAGGCATGTCGACTACACAGTCCTCAGATTAATCAGTGCGGCCTGCTCCACCGCCATAAATATTTTAAACAATCATATATTTTATACATTTTAACTACTGTACGTAATTCATAAATATAATAATATAATAAAACATCGGTAATTCGAATAATAAATTGAACAAATTTAATTTTTACTTCATATACAGAATATACTTCATTTTTTTCGAATTTTCTTCTCTTTGAAAGAAGTTATTTTAGTAAAGTATAAACAACTGAGAATGTAACCGACTTAAATATTTATTGGTGGCCCTCTCTGTACGCATTGTTTGTTAAATGGCTCTCAACAAGATCTAAGTTTGACAGTCTTGTTCTACATAACTCCCTTATAAAAATTCACTGTTTTAAACATTAAAACCTTTATCTCAAACTATTTGTCGTAAAATTATACTAATCTGAAAAGACGTTTTACATATTTTACAATAACAGTTTTAAAAAGAGTAGACTATATTTTAGCCTACTTTCCTAATGTAAATAAAGCGTATGAAATCATCATACTATTTTGTCTGGCATCCGTTCGTTATATGATTCCATTATTAACTTTTGAACTATTCGTATTTTTGAACTTTTGAACTGTCATATTTTTATGAAACATGTAATAATGTTCTACTATTAAAGTTAATTTCGCTGCCATATCATTTAATCGGTCTAGCTTCATTCATTTAAAAATTGCGGAAGTTCAAATTTCTGACACTTAATAAACTCTGAACTGTTCATTGTATTTTTATGAAATTTAGCAGTATTCTCAGGTCATTTGAAGATGATATAGATTAGCGATCTCTAACTCGTATTTTTCATGTAAGGAAAATAATTTCAAATATCCATCGTAATTTTGTAAATAAAGGATATCGATATTATACAATACTTCAAAATTAGTACTTATATAACAAATAAAAATAATCGATTTTCTTAAAAATCTGAGTGATACTAATAATCCAAATGTGAATGTTTTTGAGTTAACCTGATGGCGGAGGAATAAAGTAAATGCATAAAGCCAATTTTTCATAAAAACGGCTTTAAAATAATATTTTAGAATTTTGCTAAAAAATATAGTAATTATGAAATCTTGTTTAAAAATTTCATTGAAAGCTGATATATTTTTTAAATCCAAAATTAAAATCTATCGCTTTCTTTTCTTTTGTTAGAGAAAATAAAATCAAATGAATAACTGATGCAATACTATCAATACTTTATATATTAGCTTATTAAGTCTATATATCATAATATGTTTAACCTATGCCCTTTAATGCGACTCACATTGCATTTATGGTAATCGTAAGAATAGACGTTAAAATATTTAGAAAAAAAATTTAATGATTTTCAAATATTTCAAGAAATATGATTGTAAAATCTTTTTAAAAATTGTATTGAAATTCAGTAAAACATAATTGTTTCTGTATAAGTTTGAAGTAGAAGCTTAATATTGAAAAAATTCTATCATTTAGAAACGGATTTATAATTTTGTACATGAATTGAGACATATCATTTTAAGGAAATTAAAATGTAAATAGTTAACATAATCAATCTTTCAGATTTTTTATTTCATATCTTTTCTGTTTTTTTTTTTTTTTTTCCTTAAGGCAATTTTAATTGTGGCCCTCAACCAATTAAAGAAATCTAAAGTAGCCTTTTGAAGAGACTGAATTTAAGACTACTGATCTACTTATAGACGTCAGAACAATTAATTCCTAAATTGTAATCGTTTAAAAATAGCGGGAATTTAAATTTCAGAGCTTTTTTCTTAATAATTTTTAAATTGTTTAATGAAAATTATAAAATTTAGGAAAATAGTCAGGATATTAATTGGAAATTTGAGATAAATCTATAAGATTAATCAAAGCTATCTTTTTTAAAAATGGGAAATGTTAAATTTTTTTTACTTTTCTCTGTAATAGCTATTTATTTGTATTATCCTATTCATAGTTTAATACATTTATCATTTTAATCATTCAGCTAATTCTTTCTAGCAAAGCAATGATCAGGAAAATTAAATTTTATATTTGATATTCAAACATTTAAAAAATTTATTATTATAAAGAAGTTTAAAAAGGAACATTTTGGATGTTCGAAATTAGAAAGGAAGTTTTTTACATATAGATAGATAACAATGCATATTATGCTCGTCGGAAAATAAAACAAGAAGTTCTAAAAAGAACTAAATTTGCCTACTTACCGAAGTTGTCATTTATTTTTCATTTTATTTAGTATTTCGAATCCATTGGTTTTATATATCCAATTTTGATGCTAATTTAATGGGCATAGATGTCAAAATCAGGATGGCGCCATCATGACGTCATGATGTGCTTCTATATCATCGTGATGAAATAAATTTTCGGAGTTTTCTGATGCCATTGATTGTTACGTTAGGATGACATCATATCGGAACTAAGGCTCTAGATAGAGGGTATACTCATCGGCCGCCATTTTTCGTCAATAGTTCTTTTGTCTGAGCAAGATGGCTGCGCCCATGAGATATTATGCGAAATTAAAATGAATGAGAGTGATGAAGTTTTTCAACTCTACACCCAGAGGAGCAAAAATGTATAACGCGTTACATAAGTAGACATTATTGATACGAGAATTCGTGTATGTGTTTATCGGCTGAAAAGAATGCTCACGTTGCTTCGTCCTAAAGTTGCTTTGTTAATATTATTAGTAGATAAAGAAATTCTTTATTATTTATTAATGTCATAATTAATTTATATTTGTTTTATTGATAACTATTTCAATAAATGGAATTTACATTGAGGATGATTAGCGACTAGTCCAGCGTAAAATTTTTTTAATTCGATATTACTATGCATGTAAAGCATTGTAACATGTGTAATAACTTGTATCCGCCATGTTGGTCAGTAGAGAAGCAGACAAATGCATTCGGTAAATGTCAAGTTAGATGAGTCAGACGAAATTCAGAAGTCACGTGATCTAGCCAGATATTTGGTCAGATTGATCTGAATTGCCGAATGCGCCTTATATGTTACCCCTATACTGCTAAAACTTAGCGCCACATATTGCCAATAATATAAACTAAAATTCTTAATAAAAATGAAACTCTATCTTGCAGAATTAATTGATCCTATAGGATTAAAGGATACCACATCGAGGTGTTCTGTAATGGCAGAACATCCCTACTGAATTTTGTAAAAATCTATTAATTAGTTCAAAAGTGGGATATACAAACAGACATTGGTCCGTTTATACAGTATATGCCTCCCTTTCCTTCGGAAATTGATTAAAAATCATCTATCTTAATTCATAGTATTTTTTATAGTACAATAAATATTGCTGAGTAATTGATGTTCAGTATTCCTACAACAAATTCTCAAATTTGAAATAAAATTTTTTAGGGGGAATACCACATCGAGGTGTTCTGTAATGGCAGAACATCCCTACTGAATTTTGTAAAAATCTATTGATTAGTTCAAAAGTTATTAATGGGATACATACAAACAGACATTGGTCCGTTTATACAGTATATGCCTCCCTTTCCTTCGGAAATTGATTTTTAATCAATTTTTTGAATTAAATTGAATTTCGGAAGATGATTAAAAATCATCTATCTTAATTCATAGTATTTTTTATAGAACAATAAATATTGCTGAGTAACTGATGTTCAGTATTCCTACAATAAATTCTCAAATTTGAAATAAAATTTTTTAGGGGGGAAAATCTATTAAAATCTATGATGGTTATATAGGCCCTAATAAATTTTGAGTTTTACAGGACCAATCAATATACAGCATTTAAAATATTTTAAAGTGATCAAAACCTCAACATCCACTTTTTATATTTTATTTTATTTACAAATTTTTCATTTCAATATATGACAAGTTAATTTGAAAGTAGTCTACAGTATAAATTATTGAATCTTCGATTAATATTTAAAATGTAAATCGGATTTATAAAATTATCGTAAAATAACATAAATTGCAAGCATAAAATATTGTAATTGAGCTGTAAAAATCCCTATAGTTGCTATAAATCAGTTAATATTGCACGAATAGGATAACGAAAGGACATTTAGTATTATAAACAGGTGATGATCAATTTGATATCATCGATTATATTATCGTTTTTTAATTCATAAATTATTTATTTTTATGATTATCATAATTTATTGATATTAAAGCTCAAATTAAAAATTTATTTAATTATTTTACGCTTACTTATAATTATACAACTTTTTAAATAAGAAATATATATATATTTACTTATTTATAAGATTTATAAACTATAATGAATCAATAAAAAGCAATAATATTTTATATTTATTTATAATCGAAGTTACACTATCAACTTTATCCGGTTTTCTAGAAAATTTAAATGAAATCATTCACTTTCTTAGAAAGATATAATTAAACTAATTCATTTTCTTACTTGTTTCTTCACAAAATTTATAAATGGATAACGAAACGTGATTAACTGTCTATAGCGTGAGGTGAACCAAAATATTTTAAGAATACATGACGAAAACAAAGTCTAGGTTGAACCAAGATTAGACTGATAAACGTTCGGTTATCTTATAAAATTGGAATTTGATAATTTTCAGATTGTATATTAAGAATATTTAATTTTCTAGTAAACTGTAAACAGTTTAGAACAAAAACAAAATAGTATAAAAATTAATAGAATAAATAATATTCTTCAATATGAAAACTATGGTTACATGACATGATACAATGTTTCATAGTAATTTACATCTGGAAGCAATTAGGATTGATGGATGGACCACATATCCTCTTATAATTCTGATAAATGAATGACTTTTCTAACTATAATGAGCAATCGTAAAAGTTAAAAATCTGAATTAAAAACTAGAACTGTATATTAATATTATATTAAATCACTGGGAAAATATTTGGGTTAGTAATTTGAATTTATGTAATGTATTTTATTAATGTATAAATTTAAAACAAAAAATATATATAAATAGTTTATGTATAAATTCAATTGATTCATATTCTGAGTCAATTGATTTTAGCCTACATATAAAATATATTTTTTATTTTTTGTTTTAAATTTATACTTTATTAATATATAGAATTCCTTTTTTATTTAGGTAAATAATTTTAGATGAAGCAGAAGTTTAAAATAACAAAAATGTTTAAATGATTAGTCAAAATCTAATAATAAATTAAATTTTCTTTTTGTCTATAACCTATATTTTATATAAAATATAACAAAACTTTTCATTCGATTCAATTCTTTTAGTATTTTATATGTCGCAAAAGTACATTATTGCTTTATAGCATCATTCTCAATCTAAAAAAATAATTTCGTATTTTTAACGAAAAGAACAATTTAACACCCAGATAATTATTAACATAAAAAATAAATAAAGCACCTATTGAAAAGATGCAACGATGCGATGCAAGGATACATTAGTCATGAAACAGTATTCAGATTTATTTCTGTTATATGTATAATGTAATTTCATAGGAAAAACAGTATTAAAATCAAAATATAATTTAACTTGGGCTAAAATCCTTGCGAAATCTTTCAGTGTTTATATTTATGAACGTCGAAATATTTTGCAAGAATTATTTATTTTAATATTTGCTTTAATTTTGAAATTTATTATACTGCATATTTCTGTTATTTAATGAATTCCCAGACATTATTGACATCTATTTAAAACATATAAGTACAGTAATGTATTCTATAGCAGTGTATAGGAAATAATAAGCCATAATTTTTATAATTCAGATAAATTTAAACAGATTTTTATTTATTAAAAAGTTTGAATTTACGCCGTTATTTTGAAAGTAATCGCAACCTTTTAAATTAATAAATTTTCATAATATAAACATTATGGTAATTAAATAACATCAATACATTTTTATTTTTTCTTTTTACAACTTTAATATAATTAAATTTTCATTCAAAATTAAAGCTTTCTGTCTTGCACAGTTTAATATTTGACTAACAAAAATGATATATCTGTAATATAAAATTTGTGTAAATATTCTTGGAGGTTTTCCTTATCTTATGTCGAGATAATTTTCTAACAACAATGCTTTTCAGCAATAAGCACACACGTAATGACGAAAGACGATACCATAAACAAGTTGTTGAATTCTTCATAAAATATTATCAAAATTTATAACAAAAATATTTTAACGACAATATTGGAGAAAATCTAATTCAACAAAATATACTTGTATTATATAATATACCCAAGTTACAATGTTTACTTTTGAAAAGCAAACAAGATGATAAACAAAAATATTTTTACTGAATTGCTTAACTTAAAACTTAATAACTTAAGTCTTTACTTACTTGTTAGAAAATAAAATGAATATTTATTTCAGCTTTATTATAAAAAATGAATAAGTTTTAAAACATTAAATTCGTAAACAAGTTAATACAACAGCTTAAATTTTAGATATTGTTTATAAATCAGAATGAATCACTTGATATTCCAATGTACAAAGTACAATAGGATATAGGTAATTAAAAAAAAATGTGGTCTCTTATTTAATCTACTTAAGAATCAAAGAATCCATTATATTATAGCAGAGTGATTTAAACTTTGCGATCAATTAATATTCTTCACGTAAAACTAGAAAAGTTTAAAGGATCGTTTTCTGCATAGTTGATTAATTTAATTAGAAAATAAATAGACTGGAATGTGAAATTTTAGTTTGTCATTAAATTTAAATTATTCGGCATTTCCAAAATTTGTAGTTACAAAATAAAAGATTCTTATTGAATTCTTTAAAATAAACAGATTGAGATATTTATTTTACAACGAGTAATTTTAAAATTTTCTTGAAAATTCCAAATAAATTTGATAAGTTGTAAATAACTGTATTTTTTCCAGAAAAATTTAAAAATATTTATAGTCCATGTTAACTCATTTTATGTCATACTTTAAAATTAAACAAAAAAATAAATTAATGAAATTATCATTTTTTAATTAATTTAGTAAAAATAATTAATTGCAAGTAAAATTATTTTGAGCTTCCACAATTAAAATTTATATTATTCATTATTATAGTATTCTAAATTTATGTTTTATTAAGTTATTATTATAAAAAAGCTATATATATTCCTTTTATTTGTCCATCATAAAAATTCTTCTATAACAAAATATTGCAAAGAATTTAAATTTTGGAAATTATTCGTTAACCCAGGTATCGTTATTACATTAGAAGATGGAAATCGTTCAAAATAAGGACAATTCTATTCAAAATATTAAAACACTAATATCTCTTAAACTACCTATCATATGCGCGTAATATTACAGTTATTTAAATAATTTTAGATAATATATATTTTACAATAATAATCTTATGTGATTATTTTTCGTCTGTATGTCTAGCTTTCTGTAGAATATTTCCAAGAACATTGTCTGCGGAGTATTTAAATTTTAGATGCTCTTTCCTTTTCATCCTAGTTATAAGACGAATATCTTGAAGTCTCCATGAGTTTCGTTACAAAACGACAGGGCATTTGAAATATATTATAAAAAATTCCCTTTACTATATTTAAAACTACAATATTTGAACAAATGAAAGTCATTATACATATTTGAGTTTTTATTGTTTTCGTAAAAACAAGCCATAATAGTTCTTACAATTGATAAAACCTTTGCCTATATATACAGTACATTCACTACAAGATAATTTTTAAATAATTTTCAAATTAAATATATAAAAATAAAATAAAAAAGCGAAAATACATTAAACGGAAGTGTTAAAAATTAAATATTGTATTAATATTATAATTTCCCCCCTATTTTCTTAAGCTATTTAGTTTATTTCGTAATTGTTTAACTTTACGAATATAAGAATATTGTATACAGGTATAATCAATACTAAAATTTTATTCAATGTTTTTCCTGAATGCTAAACATCAAATTATATTTATTTATATCAAACTGCATTTGTTCATTATTCAAACCTACTTATAAAGTAATTCCGAACGCAACATGAGATAATCATAATGTTACGAATTATTTTCCTCTCTTAAAAAAATAATGATATCAAAATATCTGTTTAATATAAATGCTCTACAAAATGATATTACAATCATATAGTACATCTATACATTGTTATTATATATTTACTTCATATTTTGAATATATGAATTGAATTTTTTCAATAAAAAATTATTTAATTGAAATTATTTTCTTTAATAATTTCATTTTAACAATTTTAATATCGGTAATAATGATTTTCTGTCAACGAAAATAATTCATTTTATTTGTGAAATTAATAAAATATTGTAATTTGTAATTACAATTTGTCGTATTGTACAGTATATCATAATTTTTGCAATCAATATTTATCAAATCAGCTATATTAATGGTAAGCAAAATTATCGATATACAAGTACTTAAAAAGTAAATTTAAAGTGAATGGAATAATTAAAATTACGATAAACTATACATTAATGCAACAACAGTAATGAAAAGTTTGTGTTAAACAATGCAAAGCTATAAATAAATTGCTAATGATTTCCTTTACGTCAAATTGACACTTGACAGAAATAAACTTTCCTACTTATAAAGTAATTCCGAACGCAACATGAGATAATCATAATGTTACGAATTATTTTCCGCTCTTAAAAAAATAATGATATCAAAATATCTGTTTAATATAAATACTCTACAAAATGATATCACAATCATATAATACATCTATATACATTGTTATTTAATTTTTATGTAAATTATTTTAATACTCTAACTATTTTAATTAAATAGTAACAAACAATTAAATTTACACGCTTTGGAGTATATGGTTTGGAAAAAAATTTCTGAAGATCATTAGATATTATAGTTTTGAATAATCACATCTTAATATTTTGATATATCCTATCCTAAAGTCGATTCACATGAAAAGAAAAATAAGATGACAGTGACTGGCATCATCATGGTGTTTATCCATTGAAATAAATATAATATACCTGTACTGATTAGAATGGTATTTATCATTTACAATTTAGTCAAAATCGATGGATCATCATTCAATCCTTTCCATTATTTAATTTTTAACATTTTTTTGTTGAAATATATACAGTACACAGTATTGGAACATTCTAGAGCCGTGGTTCCCAATATGGGACGCACGCCCCACAGGTGGGAAATTTGATTTTTAAAGGGGTCAATTCGAGAATGAGTTATTCGAGAATGAGTTATTAACAGTGAATTTTTTTTGCATTTCTTATGGTTCTAGGGGGCTCATATACGTTATATAAATATATATTGTAACATACACATTTTTAGAATTAAAATTAGAATGTACTGTACATGGCGGTTTTGAAACTTCATTTGCTGTTTTTTCATATCAGTTCATATTCTTATTATTTTTTTAAACAATTTTTTAGTGAAATCTTCCTCAGTTTTATTTTTCTCTTTCATGGATGCCATGTTCTCTTGAAGCTTTAGACCAAATTAATGGGATTTTAAGCTTCATCAATGTGAATAGGAGTTCAATTTTTGAATAATAAAAATTATGTGTCACAGGGGACATCTGGATATTAGAGAAGCTTGGTAGAGCATGGCCAAAAAAAGGTTGGGAACCACTATTCTAGAGGATCGATCGTATTGAAAATGAACAATATTCGATCATATCAGGAAAGACGTGTGTCAAAATGATACATTGATGTACCAAAATCGATTATATTAGGCAGTAATAAGAGAACTGATTTTGATCATTTTTAGTATAAATGATCCTCTAACGCAGCGTTTCTCAAACTATGGGTCGCGACCCCAAAAGGTGTGTCAAAATGATACATTGATGTACCAAAATCGATTATATTAGGCAGTAATAAGAGAATTGATTTTGATCATTTTTAGTATAAATGATCCTCTAACGTAGCGTTTCTCAAACTATGAGTCGCGACCCCAAAAGGGGACGTGATGAATTGCTATAAATCAGTGCTTCTCAAACTATGGGTTGCGACCCCCACTTCTCAAACTATGGGTCGTGATCCCAGGTCGCAAAGCGAAATGCTACTCAAACTATGGGTCGCGACCCTATTTGGGGTCGCGAAGCGAAATGCTGGATTTCACTTGGGTCGTGACCCATTTCGCTTCGCGGCCCAAAATGGGGTTTGCAAAAATTAAATTCAAACACTTGAATTTCAGTTTATATGTAATTTCACAAACGCTCAATATTTAAAGTATGACAACATATGAATTTTCAGTGTAGTTGGTTAATTGTGTTCATCTTAATAAGTGTATAAATGATTTATGTACTTGTATGTTTTATTTCATATTTAATATCTGGGAAATGATTTATATACTTGTATGTTTTATTTCATATTTAATACCTGGGATCGCATGTACTTGTATGTTTTATTTCATATTTAATACCTGGGGTCACGAAAAAGATTTGTATGTTTTATTTCATATTTAATACCTGGGATCGCGAAAAATCTCGTAATATGTTTTATTTCATATTTAATACCTGGGGTCGCGAAAAATCTCGTAATGGGATTTATGTACTTGTATGTTTTATTTCATATTTAATACCTGGGGTCGCTAAAAATCTCGTAATGAAAAATGGGGTCGTGAATGAAAAAAGTTTGAGAAACGTTCGTAATGAAAAATGGGGTCGTGAATGAAAAAAGTTTGAGAAGCGCTGCTCTGACGGATCCCAATAATATAAGCGAATTTGATTTAAATTAGATATTTACATAATACAGTGGTACCTTAGTTAACGACGGTAACCGTTCCAGCGGAACCGTCGTTATCCAAAGCACGATTCCCCATAGGATTTAATTGAAAATTGATTAATTCGTTCCAGGCTCCTTCCCACGATTCCCCATGGGATTTAATTGAAAATTGATTAATTCGTTCCGGCTCTTCCAAAAAATCTCGTAATGAAAAATGGGGTCGTGAATGAAAAAAGTTTGAGAAGCGCTGCTCTAACGGATCCCAATAATATAAGCGAATTTGATTTAAATTAGATATTTATATAATACAGTGGTACCTTGGTTAACGACGGTAATTTCATATATACAGTGGTACCTTGGTTAACGACGGTAATCTGTTCCAGGATTCGTCGTTATCCAAAGCACGATTCCCCATAGGATTTAATTGAAAATTGACTAATTCGTTCCGGCTCAATATATAACACAAACAAACAATAGAATCAGACTTGTTGGAGAATTTAAAATAATATTCGTCTAGAAATCATCTTTAAGAAACTAAAAACTAGTGAACTGTTGCACGTCTATTTTTACTTAATTAAATAATTTGTTTTCATTATTATATGTTAATTATCATTTAGTTAAATATATTTTTATATGGTTATGATTTTATTAATTTTAATAATGATATTGTCGGATTTGAATTGATTGTTAAAAAAAAATAACGATTGATGACGAGCTGTTTTACAGAGCTCTATTTTGTCGAAGTTCATATAATCAGGAGTCGTTAACTAAAGCATGCATCGTTAACCAAGACATTTTTATCTTTCAAAAACTTGTCGTTATCCAAGGCCGTCGTTAACCAAGGTACCACTGTATATCGTTTTGACAAACAAGCGTCCTGTCTGATATGATCGAATATCGATCATTTTTCAATACGATTCTCTAAACGACTCTAATATTGTATATATATTTCATTCAGATTCGATATTTATCAGAGATATTTTCCAAAAATCGGTGAACTACCTTTACTCATATTAAACTGATAATATTTAAGCGATACCGATTATTTTCAATGCGCTTGGTCCTCTAGTATGAGTTTCATCCAAATCAGATAATAAATAAGCACGTTATTGATGACGTCAGACAGCCAGGGGACAAACCTAATTTATATACCTTTTTATTCTCTTTAGAAATGAAAAGTGTCAAAAATTATTTGGACATATTAATTGCAGTGCAAATTCGTTACATACAATATATTATTAACTAATAATAACTAATGCAAAGTTTAAAAAAAACTTTTAATTTTCAATTTCATTTCAATATAAATATAAAAATAATTCTTCACATGACGATCCTTTTTCAGGAATTAACAGATACAGATTTAATATATATATATATAAAGTCTATTATAGTCCATATTTGGTTTGGAAATATTTTGTTTTTAGATTGTTAGTTAATTTATTCGCAGTCACGTCTAGCATTACTCAATCCTTTTCTATTGTTTTACAAGTGATAAATTACTATTTAATATTTTTTACATAAAATAAATATAATTTATTATGTTCAAACACAAAGTCACAGAAAAAAATATTTAAATATATTAATAATTTGGATATTTAATTGCCTCCATTTTAATTCAGAAATAATCAAGAATTATCTCGAGATTTGATCGCTTGTGCCATTCCAGCTATTTTTTTCCGCGTTACTTTCTGATTGTGTGTGACAAATGATGATAAGTTTATCATCAAAAATAAAAATCCTTCTTTCATAAAAAAAAAAATGAAGAGCGAGTTTATGAATAAGCTTAAGCTTTTTTACATATTATGTCTTCATCGGGTGTGTTACATTAATAAATTAATAAATATATCATTTATATTATATAGAATAAATATCATCTAATATTAAAAAAAAAAAAACAAAATTCACTTACAAAAAATTTCATTGTAGGGGGAAGAACATACAATATATAATAAGTAACAACTCTCATGAAGATATAAAGATAATTTATATAGACAGCTCTTGTATTAAGAATGAGCTCATTCTTTTTTTTTTTTTCATAAGAAACTGCGTTATTTGATTACTGTTTTCTATGAATATAATTTATAGAAACTTATTTGAAGTCACAAATTTATAAATAAAAAATATAATACAAAATTGCTTTTTAAAAATTATACCGTATTTTTTAAAAGTTTGTAATTAATAATGTAATGGAAAGTATAAACTATTCATGGGACTGAAAATATTCTGTGTGTCTATACTGTGGGATTCAAATTTATGCGATAGCATTTGAATTGTTTAAAATTTAGATCAGAAGAAATTGAGATCAGTAAAATGAAATAATTTATAAAATAAAGAATAATTAAGTAATAAAGTACTTGCAGAGACATTAATTTTTTACCATTTGTTTATCACTGAGCAATGAACTTAATACAAATTAACTGTAGACGACATCCAAATTACAGACATTATTATTCAATTTGAAGAGAGAGAAGTCATTTAATAATAATTTATTTAGGAAAATTATTATTTTAACACTAAAATATTTATATTAATAAATTACCACCAAAATGATTATTTATTGTGCAAATTCCTTTGGTTTATTTTATACAGTACAGTCCTTTATATAATTTTTTTTTTTAATTTTCGTTTGGAGACTTAATAATTCAGAATTTTAATTCTATTGCATTATACTTTTCCTCATAAAGTAATAAGTACAGCAATATTCTATTTTTAAAAATAACAGTTCTCTATTTTTTCATATTGACCATTACTGGTTGCATAACATAATATTGGGTATAGTCTGTCCTGAATTTGGATCCAATTTCTAATAATTATTGAATGTCTATAACTTTTTAAAGCTTTCGAACGCCAGGAACAGATTTTTCTCAGAATGACACAAAACTCTATATTGCTTGAAAAATGATCTACAAATAATAATTTAAACATTATTACTTAAGATCATCTACTTATGTTTTTACTTTACTTCTATTTAAATTTTAAACCTCTCGTCGAAAATCATTCAAGTCAATATCGAAAGATATTAGTTTTAAAATGTTTAATATGCAAATACTTCTTTTATAATAATTATTATTTTATCTGATCATGCTGCCAAGTTTTTATGTTCCAATTTGAGAACAAATCAATTTAAAGATACGGTATTTTGAAATAATTTATACGAAATTATCTCTTGATAATTCTTCCATTTAAAGAAACTGAGCTTAGGTTATTTTAAACTTGAATAGCATAGTATATCATTTTATTAATTAAACAGTGTTTTATCTGTAAATTAATTATGGACGATATTCTTTGGAAAGTAATGAATATAAAATAATTGTAAAAGAATATTTACTTTATCAAGTCATATGAAAAACTTTTCGAAAATCTCATTATATGCATAAAAGTCAATAAATATCTTGCATTAAAAGTACCACATCCAAAAATATAACTCTTAAAAGATACTTCTGTAGAATTTAAAGTGGAACTATAGATAAGATTACAGATTCAATAGCATACTGATGCTAAATCCCAATATGGGAGATTAGACGTCAATATGCTCTTCATACGCATCTAATATCTAGTAACTTATTTGCAAGTATTTATTAATAATTATCTTATTTAAAATGGATTTACGTAAAATATTTTATTCGTTTTCTTCATTTGTACAGGGTTAATACTTTTGCTGGATATTTTCCAGCAAAAGAAGTGTTCGCTTATCGAAAATTTCTTTTTTTGGATCTAAAAGCTATCGAAACAAATATCTGTAGATTTTTATGTTTACAATAAAATTAAATACTGTATTTAATATCATATTTAGTGACATTATTTAGAAATATTTCTTTATATTAACGATCCTATTCTTGGTAAATTCAAATACAGGCATAAATTACCTCGCTTTATGAAGCTTCGCTTTTAGCGCTTCTCAATTATATTCCATGTTTTTATTTTATATCTCAAAATGAAAAATATCTGCAAAATAATATTTAGAACAGGTATATAAAAAATAAATTTAACACACAGATGGACCGAGCCTGGAGTTTTCTTGAAAAACGGGAGGAGTCGAACCTGGATTTTCCAAGGTGATACGCGAATGCTTTAAAACGTGGTCATATAATAATAGTATAAATATGTTTATTGGCTTTTATATGCATTAGCAAATGAAAAAAGACTGATTCGCTTTACAGCGCTGGTCTGGAACGTAACCGCCACAATAACGAGGTATGGCCTAAATGTATATAAGCATTAATAAGAGACAAAAATCATTAATAAGAGACTTTATATGAAGACTAAATTATATTTAATCATTGAAAATATACCTATCCTAAAGTGCTTTTAATTGCATAAAATAATATTTATTGATTTATTTAAGTAAAATAATATTACATTTTTTTATTATTATTTCCTTATTAATATTAACCGATTGTTGTTTTTTGATAAATTTTTTAACAAAACAATTAAATATTTCACCATCAATAAATTAATTCATATAAGCCTGCGCCTCTTAAGAATCAATATAATCAACAACAACAACAACAACAATAATAATAATAATATAATATGAAGAAATATTTATTTTTAAGAATGTAATCTTAACGCAGGATGAGTGCTAATTTAAAAATTCTGAAATAATTCATTATAATAGTAAAAATAAATTTGATTAGGAATAAATTTTAATTCCTAATCAAATCTTTTTCATATTTATATATGTAGACCTATTGCCTTATAATTTAAATAAAAAATAATTTAAAAGTTCTAGAGTTTAATATTTAATATTATATTATATCATATTATACATTATATCTTATCATAATTTATAATTATATCCATATAATATACTGTATATATACATAGCCATATGATTATATCCATTTAATATTTAATGTTAAAGTTTATGATAGTTATTTTTAGAGCTTTAAATACTTATTAACGATGCTATATTATTAAATCTAATAAAATTAACTATTATTTCATATTTATAGCTTAAAAGAAATTTATACTACTTCACTAAAAATTAAATGTATTTTGACAATCTAAGTAATGAGTTATTAATGAAAGACTAAGATTTTCTGGCGAAAATAAATAACTTTTCAATTAAATTGAAATGCATAATTTGCATTCTTTCTATAGATTTACAAAAAAACCACTGATATAAGTATTTACTGTATTGTATCCATAATCAATGAATGAGTACTCAATATTTTTATCATTGTCAATTAATCAAGTTTCAATAAGACACAATATATCATTAGATAAAGTATGATCTCCAAATTATCAATTTTATTCCTGATAGATTGTAAATTTTGTAAGAGAAGAATAATACAAGAATATCTCATTAACAGATTGTTGTGAATGTTATATAGGACCCATTTTCTGTTATTCAATTTGTCGTTGTTATATTCTGTAAAAGTAAGAAATGGGCTAATACATTCATTTTATTCTGTTTATACGGTAAAATCTACGCACTAATATTCCACTTAGTTAAAAATTAAATCTCAATAAATCATTTACTTTATTACTTTCTACAGATACAAAATGAAGAATAAAAGTCGAATTTGGATCTGAATTTATAAACGTTAACATTATATGAATTTCTATCTTTTATATACAGTATTTAACAATATCTTTTAATGATAATTGAGGATGTAATCTAGAAATAAATATTTTATCGAATGTATATCTAGTTTTTATTTTTTACAAATGAGACTGAAAAGAAGGAAATTTTTATTGCATTATCATTCTTATATGTTTATGTTTATGTGCTTTATATGTTTCTGTTTTTGTTGAAATTAATAACTTGAGCATGTAAAATATCTTCAGAAATATTAGTTCCATTTAATATCCTAGATTCCTAGAAAATTTTAGCTTTATTGAATTTTTTTAGTATAACTAATATTGTATTTCTGACATTGATATTAATTATCGTAATTTAATACAATATGTCGTTTTGGATATTAGTTTCTTTAATTAAATTAATTAACTAAAGGAATAATTAACTGAAATAAGTTTGAAGTAAATTTATAATAATAAAATATTGCTTAAATAATAATATGTAGAAAGATAAACAGACTCGAAAAGATGAGTTTCTTTTAAATTGAAAATACATATCTATAGGCCCTATATGTATTTCCGTCGATCGAAAATATTCAGATAAAGATTCTAGAAAATTCCAAAAATCTAAACGTTTTTCTTGTTATTATTCTATAAACAATGCAATATACTATACAGCAGGGGTGGGCAAAAGGCGGCCCGCGGGCCGGATCCGGCCCGCGAAGGCATTTCATACGGCCCGCCGCATAAACTAGAATACATTACAGTCTCAAGGCCCATATTTGTAAAATTCTACTCGAAAAGAAAAAATAAAATAATGGATACTCTGTAGTGTAAAATAATGGATCCTCTGGTAGTATACATGTACACTACCGAGTTACTCCAAATTTTGATGATATAATTAACCACGAATATAGTAAATTTCATCATTCACATTAAGTTGTAAATTTGTTTTTACAAAATTAATTATATAGGTTCCTAATATTTTGTGACATTCTGATGTAATAGGTTGTTAGAATCAACCAGTTTGATAAAATATTTATGTTTTTTTAAAGAAAATTATCTGACTTTATTCGTAGGACGAATTATTTTCTAATGTTTCTAATGAAAAAAATAATTTCCAAGGATGCTTTTGAATTCTTTGCAAACAAACAAAAACTAAGAAAATAACAGAAGAAAAGTATATTTTAAAAATAATATTGATACACGAATATATTCTTTCTGTATCACAAAAGTGGCTACACACGATAGCGATATTGACAAGAACGTGTGCAGATAAATTGGCGCCACCATTATTCTTGTCCCGTATGATGGTGAGAGGAATATGTTTGTGCAAGAATCAATTTTGCTTGAACTTGATTTTATCATCATTTATGTCATTTTATGTCAAAAGTAGATTATTAATTATTAATAGATTAGCTAATGTTATCATCAAAATTTCATTACATAATTATAAAATGGTGCGATAAGGTTAAATTCGGCCTTAGGTACATTTCAATTTTTATACGGCCCGCTTCATCCTGAAGATTGTTAATCCGGCCCTCGGCAGAAAATAATTGCCCACCCCTGCTATACAGTAATATGTATTTCCGTCGATCGAAAATATTCAGATAAAGATTCTAGAAAATTCCAAAAATCAAAACGTTTTTCTTGTTATTATTCCATAAACAATGCAATATGCTATATAAGGTCATGACATGTCAGTCGTATTAAATTTAAACAAGATTTGATTAAAATACATTAAAATCCAGAAATAAATTCTCTAGAGCAGGAGTGGCGAACATTTTAATGGTGCATACCAAAATTAGCTAAATTTTTGCAAAAATTATCCATTATATGCCAATCTGAATGTTAATTTAATTAAAAAACAATATATCAGTTCCAAGTTTTGCATGCTCAAAAAATTTGCCAGTATGCTACTTTGGACACGCGTGCCATAGGTTCGCCATTCCTATTCTACAGAATCCAAAGATATACTAATCAGATTTTATCAAATAGTTATTGCTAAGTTAATGGATTCCTTTTTATTCCTATTTCAACTAATTTTGGAGACATTTATGTCCCTATACAATGGTCCAGATCATGCATAATATCTGTTTCGAAAACAGAACAAAGATTTGCACACTTTCACACTGTCCATTTAATATATCTGATTCAATGTTAAAAAATCTTTGAAAAGCTTATTATTTAAAGAAAATAGAGAAAGCCATTAATTTTCTTGTAAAATCTATTTCGAAACTTACACATTATAATATTTTAAACAATAATATTAATTTGTATTAAATACTCAACATTAAACCCATAATCCAAATGATGCATAAAACGGGCGGATGGCCATGTGGTAAACTTACCATCCGGGTTCCGGGTTCAAATCCGAGTATCACAACTGTAGTTTTTCAAGAATCCAGACCTGTTCCATTAAATCCCATCCTTCAACCTTCTGATTGACCCCATCATGGGTATTAGCCAACTTATAATAGGCTGTAAAAGTGGCCGCTATCAGATACGTTTGCAGTATGGTGGATTAACAAAACTAATCAAATAGTGTATAGCCAAATTTAAAGATTATATTATAAGATACAATGAGGGAAATGAGCGCTAGATAAAAAAAATTAGTAATGTAGTAGTACTAGTATAACTTATAGTTCTTACTTGTTAGTAGATATCACGAATTTCGTACTTGTAAAAAAATCTTAGATTTAAAAATAATACTTTTTGTTTTTATTATAATATTATTAATAATATTTTAATGATTTAGGTACACGCTAAATGATGTGAATGATAATAGTCGCATATTTCTACCAATGCCTAGAAAACTTCAGAATTCGTTTGACATAAGAGCAACTGTTGAATTCAATAAGAAAATCTATAATAATGTACTAATTATAAATAATAATTTGTTTGAATTCGTGTGTTATTGTTTTTTTATTTGTATTAAGTTGATAACAGCTTAATATCTACGTCTGCTTTTATTTAGAAAGATGATTTTATATAATATTTTATGTGAGGTATTAATATATAACATATTCTGTTTCTTATGTCTTTTTTAGTTGTTTAGTTATATGATTTTGATTTTATGAGAAATAATGTAGAATATTTTTTATGTATAATCTAGATATATATGTTTTTTCCTACTTTCTATTTCACTTTATAGGGATCAGTGTTTTTTCTTGTTTTTGAGAATGACAATACGAATCAAGGCGCACGGCAGTGCACAGGGCCAAGTTCGTGCGGCGCACACCGTGTGTATATTTACACGAACCAACTTAAGCCATATTTACCGTCTCCATAACTTCACTTCCGATTAAGCTAGTATAACGAAAATTGTCTATGCTGTCAAGCTTTGTTCCCTCACGATCAGTTCGTGCGGCGCACACCGTGTGTATATTTACACGAACCAACTTAAGCCATATTTGCCGTCTCCATAACTTCACTTCCGATTAAGCTAGTATAACAAAAATTGTATATGTTGTCAAGCTTTATTCCCTCACGATCCTGTATAAATTTCAAGCTTTAATATCAAAGTGTCTAGGAGATAGAGGCCCCGGAAAATCGCAAATTTGGGCACTGATACTCATAAAAATTATATAGTGCTTCCTGTATATATAGAAATTTAAAATTTAGTACAAGTATAAGTCTTATACAGGTAAAGGAAAATTCTGAAAATGCCAATTTTTCAATTATTTTGTGACATTTATTTCACCCCAAGCGATTGAGCGCGTCGCGTCGCATCCGGCAGTGCGGCGTCGCCTATATAGCAGTCTTTTTTAGTGAATATATTGATTAAATTTAATGAATATATATTTTGTCAAGCTTTAATATCAAAATGTCTAGGAGATAGAGGCCCCAGAAAATCGCAAATTTGGGCACTGATACTCATCAAAATTATATAGTGCTTCCTCTATATATAGAAATTTAAAATTTAGTACAAGTATAAGTCTTATACAGGTAAAGGAAAATTCTGAAAATGCCAATTTTTCAATTATTTTGTGACATTTATTTCACCCCAAGCGATTGAGCGCGTCGCGTCGCATCCGGCAGTGCGGCGTCGCCTATATAGCAGTCTTTTTTAGTGAATATATTGATTAAATTTAATGAATATATTGGTATATATTGGTATCGGTTATTAAAAATTATTTTCGTGGTTCCGGCCGAAGACATACTTTATCATCTGTATCAAAACACTATTAATACGAAACGGATAATTCACACTCTCGGTTAAAAGGAAAAAATGGCATCGCGCGAAGAATTATTTAGCTATCTTAGATTATTATCTATTTTAGCTTGTTTATTCAATATAATAACTTAACAAAAAGTATTGATATCCCACCAAAAACAAAAATGTGAAAAAATGGGCAAAATTCTATTCTACCAGTTTGTTCGACCACCAAAACAATAGAGGTTTAAAACAGGTGCCAAGATCCATTCCAACCCCAATTTCGAAAAATGAGATTTAAATACAGATATGTGAAAAAATGGGCAAAATTCTATTCTACCAGTTTGTTCGACCACCAAAACAATAGAGATTTAAAACAGGTGCCAAGTTCCATTCCAACCCCAATTTCGAAAAATGAGATTTAAATACAGATATAAATTCAATACAGTGTCACTTTCAAGCTTTTATTTGGTAAGTTTTTGAATTATATTATTACCCAGCTATCATAGATATTAAAACTTGCCAATAAAACCTATTGAATTTATTTCAGTATTTAAATCTCATTTTTCGACATTGGGGTTGAAATGGAACTTGGCACCTATTTTAGATCTCTATTCTTTTAGTGGTCGAACAAACTGATAGAATAAAACTTGGCCCATTTTTTACATTTTTGTTTTTGGTGGGATACATTAAACAGTATTAATAAGTATATTAAATTAAATTCAATTTTTATTATGATATAGAATAAAGATATTATGTATTACATTTAAGAAATATATAGACCTAATTAAAAAGAATTTAATTAGCCAAGGAATTTAAGACAAGAATTAAAGTATATCATTTTATTTAAACTATAGATAGCCAACAGTATTTCAGATATCAGTAAGCAATTTTGGAAAAAACAAATTGCCTACTATCTGAACATGACTTTTATTTTGAAATGATTAAAGATATAGAATTAAAATATGAGTCATCAAAATTATCTTCCATAGTATAATCTATGTGTTATTTGGATATCACAAAAATCAATTAAATAATTCCGTAATTATTACAAGAAAACTATAGAAGATTGAACCACCACCATTTTTAAACGAATGAATCTAAACAGTTAATTAACATAACTTCAAATTCGACTTTAATATCCTAATTATCTTGCTAGATTTTATAAGATTCAATTGAATAATTTAAAACTTAATAGGAAAAACCATTTTAAGTTTGAATTCCGACATTTTAAGTTTGAATTCCGAAGTTAATTGATGTGCTAAGGGGATTATTTTCAATGAAATTGCCCTTCTTGCTAATTTTATAAAAATCCAATAAACTGTTCAGGATACATTAAAAGATTTTTTTCTCAAAAATTTTAAATGGTTGAAATTAATGGTTAAATGATGCAATAGACTAAAAACAATAAAAAAAAAATATATATAAAAAGATAATTTTTCCAATATTAATCTTTTAAGATTTTACGGAAGTTAGAAATATATGTAATGAAAATTTTTTAATCATGAACAAATACATTTTAAAAAATAATTTTGCTATTTCTAAATAAATATCAGGGAATTTTTTTTAATTATAATTTCGATATTTATCCTAGTTGTTTTACCCAAGTCTCAAAAGTGCACAAGGATCAGTTAACTCACCACATCTGTGTTAAATACTCAGGAACTCAATGAAAGAAAAGTTAAAATTGAAGTAAAATTAATCTTATCTGGCATGTAATGTGAGGAACTTAAGAAAAGCCTTACAATTCAAGAAACAGACAAATACTGTCTTTCTCTTAACTTATAAAAGTATGAAAACTTAATTTTTGGAATAGTTTTCGAATGACGCAATTTTTTTATAAAATTGATTTTTATGCTGTATTATTATTTCTATAAAAAGGAAAAATAAAAGACATTTTTGCATGAAAACTAATTAAAGAACAGTCTTTTTTACATTTTTAAAAACAAGAAGATAGCTACTATTATTGATAATTTTACAAATTAATAATTTAAAAAACATAGATACAGATTGATAATTTCTAAACTTTATAAAAGTTTAGATATGAAACTTGCTTTATTAGTCTGGATTACATTTGGAACAAGAAATATTTAAATTTTAATCATTTATGAGTTATGATGAAAGTTTCAAGATCGATTTTATCATTGTCTTTCTCATCAAGGAGACTCTTTTATATCATTTCTTACAAAATTATCAAGTTCATAAGAAAGTTACTATACAATATTTATATAAATTATACTATATATCTTTTATCTCCATAAGTAATAAAGAACTAATGATAAATGAGAATAATATTACGAAATTAATTTTAGAGAGGGTTATTAATAATTTTAATAAGAAATTATAGTAATTTCATTAATATATATTTATATAAATTAAAATCGGAAATATCGAATAATTTTATCTGAAAGATAAAAATAATATTAAAATTTTTGAATAATACTTTATCTTTTTAAATAGATATATTTATCTAATTCCTATCTACATATATCTTACTAAAGCAATACTGTATATTTCCAAAATATCACACAGACATTTTCCAATAAAATTTACATAAATTTAATAATTTTGTATTGGAATTTTATTTGAAATTAGTGTGCAGGAGAGCTAATAGTTTTGTATTCAAAAAGTTTCCGATGAAAACAGGTACAGTGAACAAAGTACAAATAAAAACATTTACTGTATATCATTTTATGTGATTTATAATATCTAATTTCTAAAATACGATATGAAATATAATTATTATTATTTATAGGTTCTAATGTTTAATCTTTACTTTTCAAAAATTACAGGATTCTGATCAAGTCTAAATTTTTAATATTTATGATTCCTTATACTTGTGTTTACTTCATATTTAATTTTAAATGAGTATTATAATAACGATTTTCGGATAAACAATTAAATTATTTCATAGACATCCGTATAAATTTTTATCTACAGTATATTTCAGTACATGATAAAACTTTCTGAAAAAAATAAAACTAATGTATTGTGTTCGAATTGCTTAAAACTTTTTGATACAGTTTATCAAACTTTTAAAATGATCTTTAAATCTATTATAAAATAATTTCAATAATATAAATAACATAGTACCTACATTATAAACAATTCTCATCATCATCACGTACTATTAGTAAACAGCTACTTTAAAACTTATATAATACTGAATATTGCACAAATGTAATAACTATTACACAGTACGTCAACACACAAAATACTTTCTTCAAACAGTTGCAAAACTTACCTCGTTTTGTTTCTTGTTTTTCCTGCCGAAGCAAGGGCAAGAGCAATGACTTCCCAAGTCATTTCCCATTCTGAATGTGTACAAACAGCTATCATTAAAAATTCAGAAAGGTGTAACTACGACGCAACGTCTCCAGCGGCATTATAACCGGTGTCACCTACTAACGATACTTATAAACAACTGAAATAACTGAGATGTCGAACTAATTCCCATTGAACTCACGAAAGTACGCTCGCTTTCGACAACTGAAGCGCTCTCTCGTGTCAAAAATTAGAATTATAAAGCAGACGTCCATATTCTTTCACTTTTTTTTATTTGTTTATATCTAATTTTTAAAAGATTATTTTAAAATATAATTCATATTATTTTTATTTTAATCCAAAAACAAAATAAAAAAATTTATTTGGTATA